>JAYJLV010032065.1:0-28367 GCA_036873485.1 Torymus texanus | reverse complement strand
GAGTTTTTATATAGATTATGTATAAATTATACATAGATTATGCCACTCCAATCCTATGCATAATCATCTATGCATAATTTATGTTTAATCCATACTTAATTTTTTTACATGGGGATGACAATTGAAAAATGTAAACAACGATACACAACACTTGTTCAGCCCTTCGCTATACTTCCAATGCATACATAGAAAATCGCATTGCGTGACTTTTTCTGCAACTCTCCTTTATACAAAACCGCAGCGTCAAAAGAACCTCTCCACAAACACCATCGCCTATCACCTCTCAACCCCTCATACACGCAAAATGCATATTCGTTCCGTTACGTCAAAAAGCAAGATTATAACCATCGATCGCCCCAAGACGCGCAGAGGGAGAACGAAAAGAACGAGAGAAAGGGGAAACAAGCAAACGACAGTCACGTCCGGCATCGAGTATACGGATCCGTGACTCATCTCGTCATCAAAGTTACGTCTCGCATTGCGAACTTCCTCCGTCAAGCTTTCGCGGAATCGAACGGCGAACAGTCGTTTTCTGATCACACCCACGCGGTATTTTTACGCGCGAATATTTAAATCGCGCACGCGGTAACGGCAAAAGGGCGAGACAAGAAAAGTAAGTGAAAGAGCCGCACGCATGCGCATCCGGTATTGATACTGGGAAGAGGGCAAAGAACAAAAGAGGAAACGATATACTTGCGAGAAGCAGGAAACGATATATATCAGTACGTATGTATATATATAAGACTGTCTTGGGGTCATTTGTCAGCTGCGCCCGAACGAGCGAGTGAGAAAGATAGCGGACTACTGCTGTTTTGTTGTTAAATTAGTCGTGAAGGGAGCGGAGGAACGTGAGTGGGATGAGTGTAATCTGTTTAATGAGGCTTTCTTGGGATTTCGCGCGGAGGAAATTGGAGGATGGTATGTAAATTGTCTAAAGGTAGCTCAATCAATTACAGTTTGTTCCGGTCGAGAAGGTGTAACTGTAAAGAGGCAAGGTTATAACGTTTGACCACACAGTACATAAGGTGTTAGAAGTCTGCGGATTGTTGGACGAAATTACTTTATGCGAAGAAGAAAAAAAAATGGAGAAAAAACTACGACGAAGGTTGTGTCGTTCACAACTTTGTTTTTCACCCCGATCTATAATTATTGCGAAATATATAATTGCGTCTTTCGAAAATCGAGCACTGGTCGCTGAGTTGTGTAATTGATATATAGCAAAATAATGTTCACACACACACACACAGTATATTGTTATCGCGTCTACACAAACTCTTATATACTGCTCATTCATTCGGTCGACTTTGATTAACTACATTTTTATGGATCTCTGTAACTTCTGTGATACAAAGATTGAAAATTAAGACGTGTTTTCTAGGATAAAAAATTAGAATACATTGTACATATTATTTAACAGTTATGTGTCTAGACGTTGACCGAACATTAAGCTCAAATATCATAAATAACTTTATCAATGTATTAATAACTAATATTTGAAATGTCCTAATGAATAAGATTTTTCATTTGAATAGATATTCTAAGTTTACGTCATTGAAATCATAATGCCATTATATTTTAAAAATGAGGCACTACCTAATCAATTGACGTAATTTCATATCAACTGTGATGAAAAAATATATTTTTTGCTTTTCACTATAAGTGTTTATCAAATGCATCTAAAAATATCAATTACGTTATTATACAATCAACTATTACAATGAAAAATAAAAAATGACCATCTAGATTGAAAATCAATTATCATAAATTCAGTTATTTTGAAAAAATAAATGATATTAACGGTTTATCAAACCGTTATAATTTTATTAAAAAGTTTAGCGACGCGAAAAACAAAGTTTTGTGGAAAGAAATGAATGCCGTTACTAACACTTGTCCTTGCCTCGACCAAGGTGCTTCTTTTTCAGTTGAGATAACAACTGCAAGGCAACACACTGGCTCTAGCGCTAAGATGTTAAAGTACACTCAAGTTCAAATCACTGTATATGCCATAAAAATAAAAGATTTTAAACTTATCATAAGTTTACTAGATTGAAAAATATAATAAAAGGTGCACTTATGAAAAACTTTGAAATATGTGAAAGTCGAATAACGTTAGCGATCAGCAATTATTATTAAATAACTATTATTATTAAAAATTAATGTACCAATGAAATCCAAACGAATATTTATTTTAAATATACTTTTTTGTGATAAATTAAGCTCTGACATGTTAACGTATTCTCTTCGTAAATTATTAACGTACCTACCTTTCAAACGTAACGAGTTTTCGAGACTTCGGTAGCTAAATGATTTTAAAAACGAAATCATTCACGTCAAAGATATTCTCAGAAATGTGTATTTAAAAAAAAGCAAATAAATGATGATTGTGAAACATTATAATTTGAATTTTAGCAATGATAAATGTTTCAAACCACCATTATTTTGATTATTATACATATACAAATCAAATTAATATTTTGTTAAAGAAAAAACTGTACATCGATCTCTGTTGTTTAATGAACTGTTCATAATATATTAAATAGCGCAAAACGGTATAGTATAATAGATTTTAGTTGTTATATAACTAATTATTATAATTTGGAATAAAGATCCATTTCAATATAACTAAATTTGTCTATAATAATTTTTCCAATTCTTGATATCTATTTTATAAGTATGCATACTACAATTATCTTAAAAAAAAACAAATATAACAACCACACACAGACATCTTAACGTATATCATCGACGTGAAAATTTCGAACCGACGCGCAACGAATGCTCCAGAAGCTGTTCCTCCTCCTTATATATATAAGGCGTCGGCACACACCCCGTGGCGAGAAAAATACGATGCGTGTCCTCGATGAGGCAAGGCTACTTTCTTTCTCTCTTTCGCTTCTCTTTTGTACCCAAGTATATGTGTATGTATACCCAGCTATATAAACTGCAGTATCTTCTTCCGCGAAGCACCGGTCACATTTCTCCTCACCTCCCGTATGAGAAAGACCTTCGGTCGCGCACAACAGCGACACACGGCTAGTATAGCTCGTCCCCGCGGCCTTTTGTTCAACTCTTTGTTCCCGAGCCGGTTTAGAGGCAACACTCACATACGTAGGTATATATGTATATAACGTACCACGCGAATTTCTCTCGTTTTTCGTATCTGCGTGTATATCTGTGTGTGTGTGTGTGTGTGTGTGTGTATGTGTATGAGGATATGTGTACCTGGTAAGATGTGCGGAAAAAAAGATTTTCAGGTGAAAGAGACATAATGTTGTGGACGATGATATCCACGAGGTAAATGGGAAAAGTATATATATCGGTCGCGCAAACGCGTTAAACTTGGTGTCCATTAGCTCGTTGAGAGGAGAGATCACGAGTAAAATCCCTGAATTTTACGCTGTGAGACGAAAGCACATATACTATGTGTTATTTTTAGGAAAGAAGTGTGCTTTGCGACGAGTACTTTTGATTTAGAGAAGAACTTTTAAAACGTGTGATTTGATGATTCAGAAAATTGTTAATGTGTATATATTACTTTCAAATGAATAACTGAGCAAAAATGTGTTTGTAAATAAGTAACAAAATTTATTGATGGGTCAACCTATTTCTGTAAAAAATAATTTTAATTCAATTTTTTCGTATTTCAACGTATTCTAACAGAAAACTAATTCGACGTCCTTTGGTTATTCAAAATAACATATATACAAATGAATCGGTATATTTAATGTACCGAGAGCTAAAAATATTCAAATTGATATATACGAAAAGAAAATGCTTTGCAATAGCTGCATTTTTCAAACAATCACATTTCTCGAATCATTAATTCGCATAAATGTTTAACGATGATGGCAGCTATACCTCATTTTTCACGAGTGCACGCGCGTGTTCTGCAACGTGCTGAAATTTGTGATTGATTCATTTTGTGTCAGTCGTCAACTTTTTACTCGATTATTTTTAGACAGACCATTTGGGAATCGACTATTTAAGGATTTTTTTTTCTCCGAGACAGTTTCTTATTGTCAAAGTCTTGACCATTTCTTTTGTCAGGCCACGCGCATGGGCGTTGATGAAAAACCACGGTAGTAGCACGTCTGCGTCGCAAGTTTACGAGTTACTTTTTCTCATCAGCGGCCTTTTGGATTTGTTAATTTGCAAGATACAACGAGACGACAAGACATTATTTATGAACGTCCTCACATTACTCTTAGATACGCGATAAGTGCATTATGTCTTTTAAAGATGAAGTATCGAGATGTTGCAAGAAATGACAACAGCTATGACTCTGTGTTTAGGCAAGATTTTTTTTTACTACTACATTGTCGATGTTATAAAATGATAAATGAAGAATTGTTAGACTGGAAATTTCAATCGATTAATTTGAAATTGTAATTTTAGCTTCAAAGTGTATAAATATAACATAATAAATTGAAATTATTTCAAATTGCTTGCCGATACAATGCAAGTTGAACTTGAATTGCTGCACTTTTTTCTTCATGTCGTATTAGTGTGCCGTAAATTATTCATAGTCAACTGAGTGTATTGTAAATAATTTAAATTTAAAACATTTTTTCTCAGTCTATCCTAAACTCAGTGATATCTAATACAAGCTTAACAAGTAATAAAGCCATTGCACAAAAACTATATGGATTTTAAAGTATTTAACGGCCACATAATGTAACATTTTAAAACTGTGGAAGATGACGTAATCCTCAATCGTTTCTTTGTATAATTGCTCGGTTACGGGCTTATTTATATACACACCTGATAGTTACGAAATGGATATCTAATCTAAAATACCCAGTGTCCAAAACAAGAAACCCAATTTCAGGAGCAAAAATCTAAACAAACGCGACTTTATAGATCGAATCATTGAAACATAGCGAACCGTAACCATTACCAAAACCATTGTCAATCGCGGAAGAGAACCGTCATTGCGCGCGTTGCCTTGGTCATTGCCGCTCTTTTTTTTTTCTCTTTGTTTTTTGTTGTTACCAGCCAATCAAATTTACGTCATGGCCCCTATTATAATTTACCGGGCTAAACCGCGAAACAAGCGGGCAGCAGCGTGCGGTTCTTACGCAAGCTCACTCGCGCGTGCGCAGCTTCCGCGTTTGTTTGTCGAGTATATCTTTCGGTTCGTGCTATCGTGAAACTGAATGAGGCATTCAAAGAGTTAAGTAGAGAAGTAAACATCGATGTATATAGAATGTCCACTGAGAGTACAGACAGTTAAGTTTTGTCAAATTCTGTTTGAGCTGTTATTCGAGCATTAAATAGTGTTTTTACTTTGGTATTTTATGATATACTGTGATGCTTCAAACGCGTAGGATTTTTTTATAATACAGCGAGAAGTGGCGTGTAGGTGAAATATTAGCATGAGCACTGAAAAGAAGAATATCGTTTGATTTCTATAACACTGTAAATACTTCGTCTACCGCAATAAAACTCGTGTATGTATTTGCAATTGCACGAAGCTCATCAAGCATTCGTTATCCGTTATTTCATTTACAATTTTTTTTTCATCAAACGCTGAAGAGCCGCGAGTAAAACCACAGAATTGTGCGCATAAATTACGACAGTGATGAGTATATAAATAAGCTCGCCGAGTAAAAGTCGCCGCTTCTTATTATACGTACACGTGCAGAGCTTATATAGACGAAAAGGTCCGATTGTCGGCAACCACGCGGGACGAGAGGATTTCCGGCATGTGTATCCGACGATTGACACTCGCGTGATGCGCGCTCCCACGTGAATCAATGAATGGGCTTGATAAGAGTATAAGAGAGTATCGTTATATGCCGCGGTGGAGTTGATGGTTATAGAAATATGTTTATTTGCACATGGATATACGATAAAACAATATTATCACAATTTGTGCAATTTTTTAAAAGAAATTTCGTGTATGATTTTCAGTACGGTCACTGATTATTTTATGAATAAAATTCTGACGACCTGAATATATATAATATATATGAATGTATAAAATAGAGACGTGAATTTTCAATATTCGCGAGGATGATTTTAAATTTATCTTCAAATGAATTTATTGCCCTCGATTCTAAAATCAATATTTAACTTCGAAATGACACATGGAGCGCGGGCAATAATTCTTGGAACATTTTTCATATTTATCGAGCATTCAATGACTTTATAAAAGACGCTTAGAAAATTTAGCTTCGGTTTCACTTCTGAGAATCACTATAACTATATTAAATTCTTACTAATCATTTAATAACTCTTTTAATAAAATACATAATCAACAAAACTATTATTTCCTATATAGTCGCGACATTTATTTAATCACAGAATTTGGACGAATGAACGAGTTTCATATAGTAAATATTGAATTTATCACTCGCAATATTTGTAGACAGTATAAAAACGATGTAATAAATCTGGCAGTCGAAATTATTTATCTCATAAAAGAACGTGAAAAAGCATCGAAATGAAATATTCAGACACAGTGTGATTTCCAAACGCTTTTTGAAGCATAAATTCTGCGCGTGCAATCTCACCTTATCAACTAATACAATATTATATACGTCCGAGGCAGAGTTACACGCGCCAGCATTCACGTGTTGTCTTTTAAAGTGATCCTCGCACGATATCGGATTCTCAGTATAAAACTCATGAAATGGAGAAGTGGACAAGTAAAGACAAAAATGAAACACGATAGCTCGAGCACTGCAACGAATATAGAGATAGAAGAAAGAAAAAGAATTTATCTAAAAATAAAACACGTGATTTCTATCCAGATTCACGTATGAAGATGGCAACAAGTATTGTTAAAAGCTTTCCGGTTTTTAATTTTTTTTCATTATAAAATCTATTTCCGTTCAGCTAATTGTAAAATCATAACTTTGAATGATTTTTATACCTTACAACTGTTTTATGTCGTTAAATTGTTATACATGGTAGGTTTTTCATGTCTCTTATCGCTCATCATTTCATTAGCTCCAAGTGTGACACAGAAACTAATGAAAGAATAGAGAAATAGAAAATAGAAAATTAGATAACGAGAACACTAAGCAAATTAGTACGAGATTATCTGCCAAGAAATAAAGTGAACAGGAAGCTGGTCAGACATTGAGTAAATGCTAGATAAATGACGGAAATATTCAACGATATCTGAACAATACAGTTAATGGCCAAAAACTAAAGATAGGAATGCAAAAAGTAACACGAGAAAATCATTAGAAATTTCTAATTTTTTGTAGAATTCAAGACATTTGAAATTTTTTAACAAACTGTACGTAATAATAGGTGGCTAGTTTGAAATATATTATTTAGTAATGAGAATCCTAGTTACTTTCAGTTTATTTGCAAACCACAAGAATCCGATTATTTTAATTATTTTATATTCTACCAATAATATTGAATTATGCGTAAAAAACAAAAATAGTGAAAATAAAATAAAAACTAAGTATTAATATGCAATAAAATTCTTTTCTATTTTACATTTTTAATCTCAGAAATAAATTTTATGTGAGTACATCAACTATCGTCACACTTTTTAAGATTTAAAGAATGATCTATCGATAGTATAATTAATTATGTAAGTCCAAAAGATTGAGGAGCATAGATCTCGATTCGGCTCAATAACTTTCAAGTAAGAGGTAAAGGAAGCAAACAACTTTACGTAATTCTGCCTTTAATTCTGAAAACGAAAAAAAATGAAAGATCGTATAAAGTAGCTTAAACTTATCAACACTTTGCTTATTTCCCTGAAAGTCACAATGGGCATAGAAAACGAGGAGGAAGCAATCATCGCACGCGCAGAACATATCAAATAACCCAACTCTCGTTCATTCTCTCATTCCTTCGATTGACGCTTGACGATAATATCAGCGCAGAGAGAAGCATCTCTCATGAATTTTCCGTCTATAGCTGATACAGCCTATATTATATACGATTGACCTGCCAAAAATAATCCGCGCGTATATCCGACGACCCCACGTGTGCGTGCACCCTTCACTCGTATCGGGTATAACGACCTTTCTATTCGCCCGCAGGCACGCGTGCACATATATATCTATAATAATTCGTCCATAGCAAGACTGGTGGAAGGCAACGACCGCAAGAGCACAATTCGTAAGATTTTTCCTTTTTACTTATCCTCCGCGCGTGTCATGTCTCGCCGTATTATCAGATGCACCCAGGGGCGCGTGGCAACACGTGGCACGCGGCACGTTATATGAACTTTTGTCAGGCGTAGCATCGCCGGCGCACACAAGAGGTCAAGAAAACATCGTAAAGAGTCTCGCACGGTTATATAGAGACTCTCTACGTTCGTGTGTGTGTCTGTGTATGTACACGTGGAGCCGCAGCATGACAGAGTTACGGAAATGACGTTCGTGGAAGGAGGAGGACGACGCCGAGGGCAGTTTGCTAGTCGGGGGCGTATAATCGCCCGGATGGTATCATAGAGAGCCTTTGTATTTGTCAAGTAAATGGGCGGGTCAAGTAAATCAGGGCTGTTCGCACGCCCACGACCTTGATTTAGTCTTAAATATAGCTTTAATTAAGGGGATAGAATTAATTTGTTTGGATGAGTATAGATAATGGTTAATGTGCAAGAATTTTTTTTCAGATTATGTAGGTTTAGAGATAATTGCTTTTTTGATATATGAATGAATTTTGGAACGCGTGCTGTATGATATGTTTATATATTATACATTGTAAACGATATACTTGAGTATATATAACAAGATTTTTCGAGAAGCTTTCGCAATATACTCTGATAAAAATGTATAAAAATTCATCTTATCAAATAGTAATTGTAAAATTTTAGTACGTTTATGAATTTCATGAATTTTTACTGAACAACAATGGGGGGGGGGACAACTTGCAAATGAATTTATTAAGTCTACGTGGAGAAAAATTATGTAATAAAAATTACTATTTTTTATAGATTGGATATACATTGGCAGACTCGTGTTCTAATAAACCATATTTCAACTTATAATAATTTTTACTATTAAATTTTTCTCAGCGCATTCAAGGCTTTATTTAAGAATGCTATTCCTCAAATTTATAGATAATCAAAATTATTTATTAAATTAATTAATGTTATTTTATTTAATGTATTAAAATTTATAGCATATATAAGTGTTTTATAAATTAAAATGAAGTGAGTAATTTAGAATTTGTAATTTTGTATATATGAGTCAAAGTGGATTAATTGTATCATTCTGGACTAGGTCCAAAATTTGAATAACTTTTTTATAACGTGCCAAGTTTCTCAATATGAAAGATACAGTTTTATGTGTTATATTTCTTACAGAAATAGAATAATTAAATTATAAGCGGCTATTAAATAAAAAGGCAATAAGGAAAACTTTACATTTTTAAGTGAATAATCTCATTGTTTTAATGTAAACAATAAGCCTTTGATGATAAAATTGAAACAAGGCTTTGAACTCATAAAATGATTTTGAGTAATGTATATGATGTTCTGTAATATACATGGATTATATATCAAGGGATTGTATTTCTCTCCTTTTTGAAAAATGATATTTTTTCTGTGACAAATTGCCTTCAGATCCAATTTGCATGAACTTATCCAGATCCATATAGCTTTTATTGACATAAGTTTATTAAAGGCTAGTGCCAGATAATTCTTTGCTTGAATTATTTTTAGGCATTATCTCATCGTTACAAAGTATATGAAATTGTGAATCACAAACTCGAAACGTATAGTCGCGAAATTTTAGATATATTTCAAATAATTTGACTAACAGATTTTATCGAAACTCCAGCTTTATCATGACATCGATATCTACAGTGAACCCCTGGTGTTATCCTGTTTTCGTAAGTAGGGCAACATTTAAAAAAATGATGAATAACATAAGTTATTTTGTAGCAAAATTAAACAAGAGAAAAAAACTACTTTCTACTAAATGATTTGCGTATGAAGACTGGCTTTCTCTTTGAAAAATAGTCGCAAAACAATTTGGTTTGAAGATGAACACGGACGTCAAACTTTCAACTCATGCTGCGAGAAATCGAAGAAAAAAACCTTCTTAATCAAACATATCAATATTTATTCCAAAAAAAAAATCAGTTAAAATCATTGTTATATACTTACTTCATGTATTACTTAGTACTTCATGTACTACCTAATAAGCTATACAAAATAATATTAACAATATATAAATTTCTTGATAACTATTACGGTAGTGGTATACATTATGTATTGCAATTTTCAATTTGTATTAAAAAGCTAAATCGTCATTTAAATGATAAACAATTGAAAGACATATGTTTTTTGTAATAATGAAAATTATATACTTGCGAATAACAACATAGTACCAAAAATTTTACAAAGTACCAACAAAAAAATTTAAAACGTAACAAGCATTCACACCTGCGGCATAATCCCGTAAAAACAAAGTGAACAGTCATTTCCACATGGGATTTAAAGAATTAGCAAGATCTGCTATATATGTACAATGATGATAACCTGAATATATAAAGCATATATACCTATATATCGTCACCGATAAACTGTACAATGCGAATATACCAGCAACGATTAAGCATTAATACCTTAACTTGGCTGTTTATTTCTCGGAAAAGGATTGCAAAACGCTGGAAAACAATCGATAATCGTCGAAAAAAAACGCCTTGTACACGCATCACCCACACATCCGTCAGCGCATTCCAACACCCGGTCGTCTTAAGTGATCGGCAAATATATACCGATACTTCGGAGCTAGCGAACATACACATCACACATACTATATACTCCACGGAGAAAGACACCGCCGAAGAGCGAGAGAAAGAGAGATAGAGAGAGAGAGACGAAAGACGCAAGCATGAAACGAGAGCGCGAATTCGTTGTACTTATATATATATACACACACACACACACACACACACACACACACACACACACACACACACACACACACACACACACACACCAAAACGCCGCGCGTGAGTAGCGAATTGACGGCATCGCCGTATGCCGCGGCTGTACAACGTACGGATGTTTTCTCGAGGTAGCGGCGAGTCTATTTGCTTTTTTATATTGAACTTAGCGCGGCACTAATTTTTCGTGTAATCATGAGATTGCATGTGACTCTCTTTCTCATTCTTTATTCGTATTTACCGATACATTGGGATATTAATAGTGTCGAATCGTCGAATAATACGTACATATGAGGTACGTGGGCTATACGCGCTACCGCTCTCTTGCGTCAGAGTATAGAAAAAGCGTTGATTATATGGCTTAATTTGTACTGTCTTATGTAAGAGGTTGAAAAAAGAGGGGGAACGTGAGGAAGAACTTTTTTTTAACGATTCAATCAGATTTAATGTCAAAGAAATCAAAGTAGTTGGTTATGAAAGAATAATGAACAATGTCTGCATTGTGGTAAATTCAAAATTAATAAGAGAACAAAAAGTTTTTAATTATTTATTTATTTATATATATATATATATATATATATATATATATATATAAAGTCATTTAAAAAAACCTTCAGTTCGAAAAGATTTGCAGTATAGAAATTTTTTATGAAGATATGACTTTACAAAGAAAGTTACAGATAAGATGAAGATACTGCAAGTGTTATACCTGTTTGGCTTTGACATTGTTTAAAATCTTTTTAGAGAATATATAGGTGAAGGATAGACAAGGAATAGGAAGGTCAACTAATGTCGATAAGTGGTAAAAAGGAACATGTGCTTGAAGTAAAGTTCATTTTTGACGTATTTTAGTTATTGACTTTGCAAAAACAATTGTGAAAATTGTTAGAGATATCTGGAAAAGTTCAATAGCAATGCAAGCTCACAGAGTAAACTGCGAAAACTGGATAAAGTTCAAGAATGACGTAAATTATCTAAAATAAGAAAAAAAAACGAGAAGATCTCTATGAGTTAGTACATTTATTAACACTTTAAATTATTTTTTTACACGGAAAAAATTATTGGTCGTGGTTAGCAACTAATATTGGTTAAACATATGTTCGCACTATTTATTTAGCCATTTCAAGCAAATTGCTTGATATTCTTATGAAGTGAGAAAAATCATAATACATATATAAGATGAATTAATGCCAAAATCTTATAAGAGAACTTTGATTTGCTTAACTGAAAAAGAGAAATATCGCTGCTAAGGTATTAGAGGGCAATCAACGTCTCGAAAAAGTCAGCTTCATCGTATACGGAGAAGGGTCGAGAAAAAAGAAATAAAGGAAATATGGGAGAAAAATGACATCGGTGTTAAATCAAAAAACATCTATCTGTATTAGTAGAGGTCGAGGACCTAAAAAAGGTATGCCAAGAGACGAGAAATAAAGAAATGATTCGAAGAATATGAAAATAAAGAAATATTAGATATACAAACTGTGAGAATGATTCAGAAAAGTCTGAAAAATGAGGTCAAAAAGGTGTTCGACTATACAATGATAGAGGTTAACTGGAATAATACATGAAATGGTAGATTAATAAAGGTAAGCCTGTCAGTGCTATATAGGAAGTGAAAGATCTATTTTAAATAAATCAAGCGTTAAGGGTCGCAGATATGGAAGTGAGAATCCGAATAAAATGATCCGATGCTTATTTGAATTTGAAAATGAAAAATGATATCTAAGACCTGAGGAAGTCGTAAAAAGAAACTGAAGATAAAGAAATACCAAAGTATATTTGAACGCGTGAGAAAGTAAAACTTCTGATGTAATTGGAAACTGGATGGGAAGATTTAATAAAAAAAAATATATAATGCGCAGAAAAATAACTTTGTTGTTCTTTAAATTATAAGATATCACTTTCATCACATTACTCTTACAAATTATCGAGTTTCACTAATTTGTATTAAAATTTGAATGGAGCGTATTGGCATTATATTCATTCATTTTTTAAACCTATTATATGGCGTTTCTGCGATAAACGTTATTATCAACCGCATTCGTTTTGATAGGCACTCATGTATGTGATAATATTTCTACTAAACGAACATCGTAGAAGTAATCATATTCTATTGAAGGTATATAACTTCATTATTATACATTGAAAGCAACGATTAAAAGTAGATATGTTGTTGACACGTAATTATCATAACGAATAAATTAATGAATTCTATCATCATTTTCACGTTTTTTTCATAGATTATATTCGATTGAAAAACTGAAAAGCATATATGATTTCAATTGTAATGACAATAGCGTTATTTGTGATAGAAGTTATTTTGAGATCTCAATTAGTACTTTTTCCAAATATTTTATTTCAATGATAATTAAAGACATAATATTTTCTATATGAATCAAGATGCAAAAGATATTTTTCTATATTTAACTGCTTAAAGATTTTAATTGTATCATCGATACTATGCTTTATTTACCTATTCAATACAGCAGACAATGGTACACGTGTTAACATTAATTTATCAATAGACTAATCAATAGACTCTCTATTGGTAAAATTAATTTATTTGCATTTTCAATCATCTTCAGCAATCGTAAATTATCTAGAGATCTGCAAGAATAATGGAATAGGGTCAAAGTCTAGAAACTCATATAAGAGAGATACTTTGCAGTTTTCTAATAATCTTGTCGATGAGACAACAATAGTCGAGTGATACGTAAAAAATGGACTATTCAATTTACTACGCAAAAATAATCTTGAATGACGTAAGTATACGAATCCATCCTCATTTGCATTAAATTTATTATTAGCTTCCCTATCAGTGAATTATTGAATGATAAAATTTATCAATACAAATTCATGACAAAAGCATCGATTATGAACCTTTAATATTATACAAATATATATATGCACACAACATGATTCACTCGATCAATCAAAGTTAAAAGTAGACATCTTAATACAAGATGGTATTTCAAACACCTCATATAACAAAAAATGCAAAAAGTAAATTAGTTTTTTAGATTTTATATGTAATATCTCCAAACCGAATTATTCTTTTTTCAATTTCATACATATATATAGAAGCACTTTTACATAAACCATATTACATAAAATATTTATAAAAAAAAGTTGTTCAACTTCAAGGGCATGATTATCCACTGAATCGAACCTCAAAATACGGACGAGTAAATGTGATAAAAGCCTATATAGCTAAACTATCGTGGAAAAAGCACATCAGAAAATTGCAATTAAGTATATACCAACTCGTTCTGGCGTGTGAAACTGAATGCCTACCCACCTGCCGAAGGTAGTTAATAAAAATTAAAAAAAAGAACCCCATCATCCACGCGTGAGTCCCAGCAACACGACATTTCACGGTCGCGCGACACAATTAATCAGATATACACACACACTGCAATCACACGCGTGCATGAATCATATATGTAACCAACATACCAGAGCGCGAAGCGAGTGCATTGTCTGCATGACAACCGGTTCTCTCTGGAAGGAAAGTGGCAGGCGTGTGTAATTTAAGCGGATCCGGCAACATATATACGCGCGTAGGCGAAGTCACGGAACAAAACGGCGCGCAGAGTTAAAATTTTTGAGATTACGAAGAAGCCGCGCGTTTTACGCGTGCATATGCTTATGTGCCAGTTCACATGCAGTTTTTTCAGGTGAGTCGAATGACGGGGCAGGTTTCGGGTCGGTCGAAGCAAGAGGAGATATATATATACATATATGTGGGAAGAGGTTTACAAGGTTGTAAGTTTCTTAGCGGTAGTTTTTGGTCGTCGTCGGTGGTAGAAGAAGGAGGAGGAGAATCGCGGCTCTTTCGGATGGTAATTCGGCTGTGAGTTTCGTGGAATTTATACTTTACGAGGACTGTAAATAACGCTGAGATGAGCGTAAATGTGATCGGGAACAAACTATTACAAATATTTACTCTTAAACTGAGATCGTATCGTTTGTATATTGTTTTTTAAATATTTTTCATTGTAACAAATGCTTTTCTGAAATTGTTTCGAATATTTTTTAATTTCATATATTTTTTAGCAGAAGAACAATAGAAATTGATAAGAGTGTTTTTTCATATTTTTCAACTCGATAGTTATTGTCATGTGTAAATTGACGTTTTTCTAGAAAAACTTTTTATTGGATATGAATTGTTTACGGGAAAATAAAAGTTTGAATAGTGAAAAATTAGACTTTGATGAAAGTGTTTTTTTTTCTAAACGTTTAAAGCGTCCGTCAGTATTGGAATCATGTGATTTTCATATTTTGTATAACTGATCACGGGATCTCTTGTCAATTGTGATTCAGCGAGGGTTCAATATAAATGTAGGTTTGTACATCAATGTATCAAGATACAGTAATAAAAAAAAGGTTAAATTAAGAGAACCAAGCAATGAAAAATATTGTTAAAGTCCTAAAAAAATTCCATCATTTGACCACTTTGTCAGATGTCAATTTTTACTATATAGTTTTTTTTCAAATCACAAAGAAAAGCATTCTTCATAAAATACTTCTCATGCAAAATGATTTTTGGCACAAACCGTCATTTATCATCGTCTCTAGATAATTATCTATATCCTTTTTCTAGCTCCCACTGTTATGCATTTTAATGGAATAGCTACGGAAGCTGAGCGACAAATTTAAAACTCCATTGATGTGTTTCCACTAAGTGATTAGGAAGGGTGACGCGGCTAGCCTAATCGAAGTCAATGATTCGCCCGCAGCAATTTATTTCGTCGTGAATAATGCAAATTCTTTAATCGAAAATTATCTAGTTTTATCTAGATGTATGATAGCTTATAATAAGTTGACGTTCGCTATATTGTAACGGATGGCTTGATAAAACCAGATAATCCCAAATGGATCGTTCGAGAACTTCAATGATATACATGTTTATAAAGACGTATAATTTAAATTGAGACATTTGGATTGACGTAATGATTGACATAACACGTCCTATTTTTAATTTTAAAAAATCTTACGTTTATTATAACAGTTGTTTAAAGAATACTTAATAATATGTTCTGTTAGGCGATTTATAAATAAATTTGATTTGAACATTTTATACGCTCAAAAAAAACTATATTTTTCAAATCAAGTACAAATAAAATGCGATTTTATGCGGCCAGTTGTAAAATCGGGTTCGTATAATGTATAAAAATTATTTCACGATGTGGTTGATGTTGAGTATAAGATCGTCTACGAGTTGTCATAAAAACGGATTTTATGGTACCACATCAAAATATCCATATATTTTCTCGCATACAAAGATTTGGTTTCCAAAGATCTTTATTCTATAAGATGATTCCAGCGCCAATCAGTGACTTTAAAACCCTCAATACGTAATATCTTGTTCAATCTCCATCACAAATCCAAAGATCATCCGAAGCTTTCGAATCGTCTGCATACTTTTAACTGCCAACAGAACACATCTTCCCTCTTCCACTTCTACCATAGAAATGCAATCCATCAACATCGTTATACATAAACTCTCATTTTCTTTTTTTTTCAAGATTCATCATTAAGTAAAACTGCTAAATGCACGAATTCCAGAAAAATAGCTACGCGTTCGAAGTCACGCGCCTTGTCTCATGCTCGTCAGCACGGCCTCTCTCTATATATATATATACGTGCGCGCGATTTATCACGTGGCTCATTCGCGAGCACGTCGATCGCGCTCGGTTAATGTGTACACTTGGAATAAATACACTAAACTAGGCTTTATGATTAATTAGCGCTTGGCGAAGGCGCCGCGGCGTTTCCTCGTTGACATGTCGAGGTGTGTTTTAAGTGGCTCTCGAAGATAATGTGAGTGTGTGTGTGTGTGTGTGTGTGTGTATATATATATATATATATAGCCCTTCCCTTATACATATATAACTCTGTAGATTTTCACGGATTCATGCTGTAACAACGTTAAATACTCGTTCAATATTTGCTCGTTCAATTGATACCTTGAAAATTGCAACCAAAGTTTATTTGCGCATCTCTTTGTTGCTATACGCGACTGCCTGAACAAAAAACATATACCTATGATCCGAGAGAGGTAAATGGCCTTATAGTGCACCGACACACGCTGACGAACAATTATACATACACGTTTCTATATACGCAAGCGCTACTGCTGCAACTGTATAATTATTATTCGTTAATCCTCTAACACCACGCAATTTATATTTCCATTCAATCGATAATATACATTAATTCCACAATGCAGCTCTTAAATATACAACTATCTCGTGTATATAATATGGTAGAGGCGAGCGATTGAAAAACCTGGGGAACATTAATATATGTCGAGAAAATGACCAAAAGCGTATAATATATATATAAGTGGAACGCGAGTTCAATGCACTCTCTGCCGTTCGCGGGGTCCACAAAGGAATAAAGAAAAGAATTATACATACACATACACGCGAAAGTGTATTTGGCACGGATGGGGCGCGCGCACGAGACCGCGTGGCAGCGAAGCTTCTCCTTTTCCTCTTGCCCGTGCCTCGACAACCACGAATCGAGTATAATATATAATATACGTGTGTATGTATGATAGTCAGCAGTCGCGTGACCGTATTTCGAGGATTTATCGGGATAGGTATAAAAAAAGTATCGCTAAAATTATCGCGAAGTATGTAATTTTTTTTTTCATTGTATTCTAATTTTGTGGCTTTCCGTAATAACAAAATAAGTCCATTTTTTTTGTAAATCGAGATAACCCCGGATTTTGTATCTTCAAATAGGCCTTTTGCATTTACCACTTTCAGTAGTAACAAAAATATTGCCGTAAAGCTACAATTCACTCGAAACGTAACCGGATAAGTCCATTTTTCAAATTTTGTTCCCGGAATAACCGGATAAGTCCATCATTTTTTATTTTTTTTTCGTTTATCGTAGTTATCATTTATTTTATCTATTCAAATTTAATGTCAATATGATGGCTAATATATATTTATCTGTTTATTTAAAAATATTTTAATATTTTACAATATTAGTACAATACATAAGTCCTCGCTTAAGGGGATATTTCCTAGAGCGTTAATGAATTATACTACAAACAAAAAACCAAAACAAATACAATACAAAATGGTCGTAAATTTATTAGAAATATCAGAAAAATAGAAATTTCTTGAATAAGTTAGAAGAATTCATTGAACAATTGCTAATTCTGTAATTTATTGACCCGTTTCATAATTAAATTAAAGAATACGCTCCAAAATAAACGCGAACTGCACTATCAGATAAGTCCAGAGTTCCCGGAATAACCAGATAAGTCCATACTTTTGTTGAGTTCTTACTCGTTTTTAACGCATCAAAAAATATGTATATAATCTGTTCAAACCAGCGTGTAAATATGTGTTTGGAATGTGTCAATTGACTATAGTCAAGTATCGCAACTCATCTCGTTTTTCTCGATCTTACATATAAGTTTGAATATTAAAACCTGTTTTTCTCGGAAACTCGAAAAGTGGACTTATTCGGTTATTCCGGGAAGCCACAGAATTTCTTTACGAATTGTAAATAGAATAATATAATATTTTTTGTTTTAATGCTCACGTGCGTAAAAATTAACTGATAAAAAGGACGAAGAAATAATGGTACGTATTTGTAATGATATATACTAGTTCTTTAATAAACAAAAGGAGTTTTCAAAAATATCTTTATAACATATCCATTTACTTTTTCTAACGAGACGTGTATATAAAGTTGAAACTAGGAATTAAGAACATCTATCTGCAATACTCTATATGCTGACGTAGCTTTAATGTCGGTCTAGGCCAACTTTTCGATTACTGTATTATCACGAACTCTAGAAAGAACCCATATGGTCTTTTAGAATGTTTGCGATAAATATATACAGACATGAATTTAAGCAAGTGAATATAGATTTTTATTGACAATATCGATGATGTTTCGATATCTAATTATTGAATAAATTAAATATTGAATTTCAAATTTTTAATGATCATTTTATTGATGCAGTTCATTTTTTAATTTTTTCTACAAATTTCTCAAAAATCGATCATTTAAATTCAAGTAACGCAAACAATTATAAGCTCGTATCAATTGTTTCGTCATTCCTAAACCAACAACGCCCACCCGTTTTCCCACACTTGGGAAAATCACCTAAAGTGCTCTCCCTCTCTGTCTGTACCTATTTCTACAAGCGAAAATAATGGAGTAATACTATATACAAGGGAAGATGCCATACTGCTGCTATTGCTGCTCTTTAACCGAGTTTACACGCCCGCCCGCGCGTCGTCGTTGCCGGTCATTGATTTTCAATTATTACCTCCTACACTCTCCCTACCGCCTCGTTTACCATGCAAAGGACACGTACTCACGCGGCAGGTTCATCGCACCTCCATATTTTCGCGCATACTCTATACGTATATATATATACGTAAAGGAGGGATCATCGGCCCCAATTACATGCGCACCGCCACAAGAGATGCGAGGTACCTGTCTGTCGCAACGACGAACTTCGACATCGGTGTGCATGTATACGGATTCTTTATTTTTATTTTTTCTTTCTCCCCTGCCGCGAGTATTGCCGAGTTACTACAAGCGCTGTGACTGTGGGGAGGGAAAGGGAAAAAGGGGAAATGAGGTGGGCGATGGGAAATACGTGTTCTTCGGGGAGATTTTCGTAGGGAGAGTGGGAGTTGTTGAATGTAAGGGTATTACTTAAAAGAAACGAGGGAGAGAGTGTAAAAAAGAATGAAGTAAAAGAGGGGTTTTAAAAAGTAAATTTTTACTAACAGAAATAGCTTTGGTGATTCTATATCCGAAATGTACAATATTAAAAATTATTATAATTATTATGATATACTTTAATTGAGTAATTAATTGAGTGTCTCGAAATAACTTTTAAAGCGCGTGTTTCTTCAATATTACTTAGGAGAATACACACGATTTTTTGTGATTATCGTATGGTTATATGTAAATTAATATATAGGTATGAAAAAAATTATATTTTTGTTTACAATAACAAAATAATTAATTTTTGGAAAAGATAAATCAGTTACTTAGACAATGTACGTTAAAATTTTCAATGATTTCACGTGTGTAGTATTTCACTATAGATAAAGAATATATTGTTTATTGTATTCGTTGTATTATTTAAAACATATTCTACGATTTAAGTATTTAAAAGATCTTCTGAAAAAAATTTGAACATTAAGGCAATTGAAATGTAGAATATATGTTTTAAGATTCAATTGTAATTTTTCCACGTGCACGACACTTCATAAAATTGTTAATATTTTTGAAAGGTATCTAAATAAGGAATAATAATTAAAGGAATAGTTGAGGCGTTTCAATAAATTATGGCAAAGTAGATATATTGTAGACAAAGAACAGTATTTTGTGATTTATATTCCTATGCTAATTATAGGAAGTAAAAAAGGAGATGACTTAAATTCTAAAAATAAATTCCCAACGTTATCTACGATTCGATCTAAAAATTTCAGATAAATATCTTTCTTTAATCTCACCCTGATATAAAACTTTCTAAGACAAAACAAATGTTATATTTTAAAAAAGATTACGAGAGAGAATAAATCTGAATAATACATAAAGAGATATTCTTATTTTTTTTCAACATCTTTTTAAAAATTCGATCTGTTCATGAAATAAGTAATCATATATTTGATCTTTAAACATTAGTTTGGAAGTAGATTCCTCTATACCCGCTATTTATCTAAAATATTTACAAAATTTACAAAAAAGTAGTTCAGTTTTCTCTATAATTACTTAGGGCGTTGTAAAGTTTGAATGAATATTTTAGTCTCACATAGACAATGCTTTCTCGATTTAATTGATTGCTGTTGAATATTACCATATACACCCTAGGACTTGTTCGTTCATATAATTCCCAAAGTTTCCGTTATATTTATCATCTATTAACATTAATATTCGATAAAAATGTTAAAAATATAGTTAATCTATAAAACCTCATTAAAAAAATGATTTAACATCGCACAAAGTTAATTCCTTGAAAACAGTTCGTAACTTCTAAGACTGACTAAATATAGCAACTTTAATTTTTTTATATTTAAATGTGAAAACTATAAATCTGTTGGTTCTTCAAGTTAATATTTTAAAAGTAGTTGGTACTAACCAGTGAAAATCAAAATCGGGCGTAATGAAGCTCCGTATAAAGTATAAGTGGCCTTCTCATGCAGAATTTTTTTACCTGAATATTACCAAACAAATTTCAGAAATTGATATTTTAAAAGTTACTATAATCTTAACGAAGTAGTTAAATGATTTTTTAATTTGCGAGAAATCTAATTTCCAGAAATGATTAGTCGTATTGTAACTATTTTGAATTATTTGAATAAAAAATGCAAAATACATGTCGATGAATTGCTTAATTATTGTACAACAGGTAAAACAACAAAGAACATCTTATTTCGCTAAATCACGAAACATCATTGTCTATCTCAAGAAAAATTGTTAGAATCTCATAAACATATATTCAAATAGAAAATCACGTCTCGAACATTAGAATTTGAAATTATAAGAAAGAATAAAGAAATACTCGAATCATAAATTAAAACATGCTCATACGCGAGCTAATTTAAACCAAATGAAGTGCAGTTGTCGCACATACCTCGCATAAATTATATTGAAAAATGACATTACAACTTTTTTGCTCACGTGATATGGTATGTGCGTATGTGCAAGGAACGCGATGGCTTTCGTTGATAGACTACACCGGTAAAGGATATACACGCGCACTAACGATAAAGTTGATTGAATATGAGGCACAATTCAAGGACGAGCAAAAAAAGGATTCCACAATTACAAGTATTTGATGTCAGTTACACCGCCGGCAACATTCTTTTTACTGACGATCTTGTTTTGTAATTAAATTAATGATTTGCTAGGTAAAAAATTAATTGCTTGAAAAAAAAATTTCAGCTTCAGAATTAAGAGAAGATTGACGTATTTATAAAAAGACTAATAATTCAAAACTTGAAATAAGGAACCATCAGTCCTTAGTTTTGCATACTTAATTTAAAGTTGGATTCAAGAAACATTAAAATAGTAAAATATCACATAATATATTTTAGTATACTAATTTATTGGCTGTAAACTATATAATTTGTTGGTCCTTTGGATCACCAGTCATACCGCAGTTGCGCTATAGTAATTTAGCAATCAGATTAATCGCAATTAACGTCATTTTGTCGTAATGAAATTCTATTTATATTTCTTTCTATAGTTCAAATTAATCTTGGTAAAAGTAAACAAGAATAAGTTAAAAAAAATTTTCTACTTGATATTCATAGGAAAGTCAGTATATGGCACGATTCGATTAATTATATAATAATACTTCCAGTCTACGATGACGTCTCTGGTGGATAATTTAAGCTCCAAATTATTCAAATCTATCAACCAGTGCAATTTACAACTAGCGAGAACGCACGCAGATACTGGAACATATTATCTGAGATAGTGACGGAAGGACATAACCAAGGAAAGAAAATCTCTATCTAAGATATAACATTATTAAATGTCTTGACACACATTGGCAATGAAGAATTATAGATAGGGGAGATTGGGGCCTAAGTTTTATACAGGAATAAGTTGAACAGAGTGAGAATTAGAAGCCCAATACTTCATTTAATCTTAAGACGTATATATATATTGAAAAAATAAACAAATAGTAGTTTGAAAGAATGATTTTCGGAGAAAAAAGTCCAACTGTGCGACTTCAATAACAAATTTGTTATTTTCGAGAATTTTTTATAATTTTTTTCATCTCGTTACGAGGACTCACTCGTAACACATGTTATCGTGAAAATTTTATTTCTTTCTAATTGAATTCAGTATTTATAACCTTAAAACAACTTGGATACATGAAAATTTTCATTGGATCAGAATTGCAGAAAGAGTAGATGTATTAAAGTTATTCTATAGTAAAATTTCACTTTTTTCTGGGTCTAAGTTGCATATTTTACATGGATTTTGGAGAATTTTTCCGAGATTCTACTATAATTATAATTTTTTCTACATGGTATGGTAAGAATTTAGGAAATCTCTAATAAACTATAAGGTACGCACAAGAATAAATTCATTATTCGAAATTTAAAAATTCTTTTCAAACGTGTATAACATAGCCTATATAAAAAAATTGGGGCTAATTAATGTCAACTGTAAAGTTCAATAGCAATTTTACAATACATATCAAGGATGTCAAAAAAATGTTGTAGTATAGTAGTATAGTATAGTATTTCCGTTATTATAAAAAATGATTTACAAATATAATTATCATGTACTTAAAATGGGTATTATTTATTCGTTTGTGTGATAATAAAAATTGTCCATCAAGCCTATAAATTGACCCCACTCTCCCCATATATAACTATATAATAGTGGCATACTATTGAAATAAATGTTAGCTCACTAAATCATCATATTTTTCTTAGGAAAGATAATTATCTAAACCCACTTGAATCATAACACGATAGGAGTTTCTTTTTATGTAATTTATGCACGTTAATTACAAATATTCAATAACTGAACTATTTTAACACAACTGCAACGGAACTTGTGCAAATACATCCGCGTGTTTTGATAAGGCCTCGTTTCATCAGCCGTCCACGAGCACTAACAGTATCGTCGGCAACTGACAATAAGAGTGAACAAACTCACTCGCGGGAGCGTGTCGATAAAGCCATTTATGCCAGAGGCGGCGCCAGCCGATTGAATGGAGAGATCTTTGAGCTCTTGTGTACTAATAGAACGCAAATCGCTGGTCACCGCCCTGTTGTTTGTTGGCAATTTTCATATTACAGTGATCGAATATTCTCGAATACAAAATGTACTGCACTGGAGAAAAAATTGCTTTAATATTTTTCTTTCAATAAAATTAGATTATTATTTGGTAGTTAAATATGAATTTAATTTAGCAAAACGTTTTTTTTTTCTTAATCATGTTTTTTTTTATAGTTGAAGATTTTGTAATGTTTACACATTTATTTATAAATTAACATTTGCATTCTAACTTTAGGTGTATCCGTATAAGACTCTTCTCGGATACGGAAGCACGTGAAATAATACTCTTCCTGACTTTTTTCACGGGTCGTAACTCTCGACAGCTCGTGATTCTCTCTGAATGTCACCTCATCAGAGTTCCTCTTTACTCTCCGTTATACGCGTGGGGTGCTGATTCTCATAAATTTTCTCTGTTACTCATCATGTGGATGCTCTTACAGAACGATTTTATTAACTTTTCTGTTATTCTCATAGTTACTCTAGACGTATTACTTTTTTAAGGACCGTGACAATGATCTACAGTTTTTTTTTTAAATTGACGTATTAAATAACCATAAGTCATATAATCTTCAGATTTTTCTTTAACTGATGAGAACATATTATAAAGGCAGACAACCGAGCCACAAATTTTTGTATGCCATTTAGTCGGATTTAATAATGACTCACTTTATTACGCTTTTTTTAATATAATTTTTTATTTTTTACGTAATTTTAGAAAAATCCAAAAAGTCCAACTTAATGTTTTTACACTATCCATAATAGGATGATTAAAAATATTTTTTTATGTAATATAAAGTTTTTATAGTCTTCAATCAACTTTTAAAGAACATAAAAGTGTTCGTTATTACATCACTATATATAGTGATTTGCTTTATATCTTTTTTTTTTATATCTGAAGATTTTATCACGAAAGTTCAGAATGCAGTCTTCTCTTAAAAAAGTATATTATTACTCTTAATATGTTTGAATTTTCAAGATTGAATTCTCGAGTTTATAAGTATTTAAAAGTGAATAATTAAAATAGTATAAGGAAATTTTTATTATCATATTTATCAAATTTATGTTATTATCGTTTAATTTAAACTGATTGGCAGAAACTTTTAATCTGAAACTAAATTGATCGTTTGCTCATAACCTAAAAAAATAAACAAATAAATAAATAAATAAAAGAATGAAAACCAATACGAGCGAAGCGCCTTAAATCTAGCTAGTTGATTAAAAAATGTATTTGGTGTAAAATTTTTATTTTCTATTTATTGATGGTTTCCACTCAACCTACTGCGGCCGATCTTCCCACACCTTTATTTCCCTGTACCTATTTTGTTACATAACCTATATAACAGTATTCGGGGGACTTCTGTTTTCTTATCTCTATACCTCTCATCCATCCCGTATTCGCCCAGGGTTGTGCATGTGAGGCGGGGAAAACCTATAGGAAAACCACGTGGGATAAATCTTAATTAGGAAAACCCACTCTGGGGTGGTCGGTATATTGGATTAATTCAGTTTGGATGTCTAGGTCACATTCCGTAGGTTTAGACACCAAAACTGTTATTAAACGCAATTAATACAAGATTCGATTAAATTTTCAAGATATTACTCGCATTTGTTTACGAGAAAAAAATACTTAAAAAAATACGCACGATAACTGGAGTAAAAATTATCCAATCGACTTGAAATTTGGCACAGATATACCTTTCTCATACCTTCAGACTGAGTTCATTGACCAGAAAAATCTGATTAATTCAGTTGAAATTTAAACCACTTATTTTTTATTCTATGTAAACTTAAACAAATTTCGAATTTCAATTATCTGGTATAAACATTTGTTTTTATATCATATGTCTCTTATATTATCCCTTATACTATTATTCGGCAATTCACAAAATAATTTTTACTTTTCATTACTATTCTCCCTAGCTTCCACTCTTTCACTGTCGAATTATTCATAAAAGACCACCTTATTTAAACTTCATTTTGTTATAAATAATTGTTGATAAATGATTGGGCAGAAAAATTGATTAGAATATATTAAGCAACTATCCGACTACTTGAAAAATTAAATTTCTTTACTACTTTTGCATGACATTCACATTTTCAGATTACATCATAATGCTGAAAACTCGTAGATAGAGCACACGGAAAAAATTTGGTGATTGGTTGTTAGTATTCCGTTTATGCAATTCGAAGCCAATAGCAATTATTCATATATATGTATACAGCGTCATTTGAATAAAGCGTTTATCACTCGTTGATTACAATTGTTAATGGCACATTCACTTGAAATGAAGTGAGAGTTTAGTACACTCAAATTAAAAAATGCATAAAGATTCTGTTACGAACATTATAGAGTTGACTAGATATCGTTTTTTCATACTAATGATTTTGAGAGAATATATAAATACAAAATCTAAATATAAAAATGTTATCATTCATTTACGACTTTTATATTTAAATTTGTAATTATAAAATGTCCAAACTTAACGATAATAAATGAAAAATTATCTAAAATGTACAAATACTTTTGTTACAATTCGGTGAGTTTAACGAAGAAAAACTAAAATATATACAGTCCTCCTCAATACCGCTGCGGTTTTCTCTCTCCAATTACATTGTTGATAATAGGATTGGAGAGAGAGGAGCGCGGCGGTATTGAGAAGGATGACTGTATAAGAAAAACTTTTGTAGCTTTGAAGTTTAGAATCATTGTGTTGTATTTCAAGGTCAATATGCTGTATCACATCAAGGTTGGTATGTTTTGTTATTAAATATTGACAAAAGGAATAAAATTTGATTTTAATAAAAATATCAATGTCTAATCCCACAAAATTCCAAAATATTTTTAGATTACTGTACAATAATATATTTTATAATACATATCTTGAAAATCCATTATTAAACAGAATTATTTTCACATAGCCAGATAATTTATATAATAATTACATAATCCTACAAAAAATTTTAGTCGTATTACAATCATTTAATCGTTACTCGAACGGAGACTTATAATGAAAATTTGCAATATATAACATTATTTAAGAAGCAAATGAAACAATATGAATTACTGTCTAAAAATGTAAAAAAAATATAAAGAAACAAAAAAAACTAAACTAAACTATTATAACAGTCGCAAATGAAATTTTTTAAATGATTTAGCGAACAATTTTAATTTGAGGAAAAAAAAAATATTCTTTGTTCCAAAAATATGCTTGCGATAAGGCATTATGAATTTGTAAAAATATTACACATGATTCCCAACAATGAAAATGTTTATACGCTTAAAAAATACACACACACACACAGTAGCATCGTTTATATTTCAATACATTTTTCAATAAACAATTAATTCTACTCACCGAACTCAACTTTCATATCAAATCAATGAACACCAGCAAATGAGAAGGTCACTGCGTCGACCACTTTCAATCACCTCACCTTACGTATATATACAAACATTATACCAAAACCACTGTAACAGCATGCATCCAATCGCAAGCAACTCGCGCAATCGTCGCGGAATTCCTACACCGCTATATACTACGAAAAAGAAAAAAAGAAAAAAAAATGATTCCTCGGACTCGGATGATGAACGAGACCTAAAAAAAAAGAGATAATACACAGAAATACAAAAAGGAAAAACGCATGGCACGCGGGCACGATATCGCATGTGCGAGCCTCCAAGGTGACAACGGAATCCGCACGTTTCGCACGTTCTCTCCTCTCAGTTGTACGCGCGTTGCGGGGATGCACAATTCTCCGCATCATATATATATGTATATATACGCGTTATCGCTGTAGTGCTTATATATATATATATATAGGCTTCACGCACCGCTATAACGTATCCTTGATTAATTTCCATAAACATAAGGCGACGATTCGCCGATGAGTCATCAAGCAACGAGAACCCGGCCGCGCTCTATGCTCTTTCTGATATTAATAGCCGTGGTTGATGGGAGAATCGTCGTCGTTTCTTTCTTTTCATAATTTTTTTGTTTTTTCGTTTTCGTAGATTATTATATCTAGAAAGCTCACAGCGATATATCCATACTCTCTCTCTCTCTCTCTCTCTCAAGAAGTGATTTATTATTACACACCAAGCACGTTGTTTTTATATATGTATATTATACAGGCTCGCCTGTTTCCGTTGTAATCGAGTGTTCTTTAAGATAAGACTCGCAATTGCAGAAAGAAGTACGCGTGTACGTGAGCGAGAATGCAACGGGTGTCGGATAATGAGAGGTAGAGTTACGCTGCGCGATGCTGAAAAGTAACGAGGACTACTATATTATATAGCTTTCACGTATATATGTACAAACATACATGTGTATGAGTCATCAAGGAAACGAATTCAGAAAGAAAGCGAAGAGAGGAAAGGAGGAATCGTATAATGACATTCTCAACAGGCTGACTAAGATTATGCTTGGCGGTTGTTCCTTTTTTTTTTCTTCTTTTCTGTCAGTGTATATAATTGTGGATGCGGTAGCGGTTATGTTTATACTCGGATAACGTATATTTTTATCGATATTTTATGGTTAATCGATGATCTTGTCGCGAGGAAGGAAAAAGGATATACCGTCGTGAATGAACTGAGAAAAAAATTTTCTATCATTGGATTTGTATGTGTGTGTGTGTGTGTGTGTGTGTGTGTGTGTGTGTGTGTGTATATATATATATATATATATATATATATATAT
>JAYJLV010032046.1:0-28401 GCA_036873485.1 Torymus texanus | reverse complement strand
TTCACTAATGTTTCGGTGGAGCAATTTTAACTAATCTTTAGTGGTTTTTTCACTAATTCAACTTTAGAGAGTATATAGCAAACGTATCGTGCTGACGTATTTTGTGACTATGGATTGATCGGAGATGTATTATATCAGAGCAGCGAAAAAACCAAACCGTATACGCGATGAAAGTGTAGAATGTAGCTTTCGATGATAGAGTCCTTCTTGAATCGTGGAAGAGATTATATATATAGCTATCGTGCTGTAACTCGATGATACGCTGCTGCTGCTGCTGCTGCAGCGGCGCGCGCGCGCGCGCGATTCTGCGCACACGAGCTGTGCTAGCGAACCGAGAGAGAGAGAGAGAAAGAGAGAGAGAGAGTTGGGTTATAGCTCTCGACAGCGGAAGCGAGATAGAGAGAAAAGCAGAAAACTGGGATTTCTTCACTGAAAATTTCGCCGGTGACCCGGGAAAATCTGCGTCCGTGGTACGTGGGTAAATTTCTCACGTGAATTTATCAGGAATCGTGGGTGGTGTAAAATGAAGTTTTGGTTATGGGAGACTGGGTGTGGAGATGGTATAGGATGATGAGGACTGAGAAGCGGGGAGTATTTTATCTGATACGTTTGAGCCTACTTTTTGAGACGGGAAAAAGCGAGAAATGGACTCGTCTAGGTTGTTTTTTACATGATGCACTGCACTTATTTGTTCGTTCCCTCTTTTACAATATACTACACTCTGACATTACAAAGTGATGTCTGTATTTTAGATGCCATTACCTTTTTTCATTATCGTATACAAAAATGTTGATTTTCTCTATGGAATGATAAATTATTCGATACTTTTTTAAATACATAATAGTATGAGTTGAATGGTTCTTATCAATCGTCTATAATTTAGTATACTTTAATACATATAGCTTTTACTTTGCATGAATAGTATTCTCTCTCTTATGAGATGGATTCATTGAAAGTACAAAAGATTAGTACTTCAACTTACGTCAAAACTTGCCCTCGAGTTAATTGTTAACTATACAAGTATAAAGCTGCTCTTGCAGTGGCTAAGTGCATAATTCACTCAGAAACCAGTGACGCGATTTGATTATGTAAGAGTTTCAGCGTAAATCGCGTAAAATTAAGGGCACGAATTCTGACAAGAGACTAATCAAATGAATTAACCGCGACCCTGACACTCGGCAAACGGTCCATCATAGAAAATGATTGTTGTTTATTTATATATACTAATCACGACTATACTTATCTGTACTTGACTGTTGATGGCGTTGAAAAGTTTCACTTCATATTTGCAATACATTGACATTTAAATGAATACAAGTTCTACACTGGACAAATACACGTTATATGTTTTACAAATAAGATTTAAATAAAACAGTAATACGTTAGTCGAAACAGTGTTCGGAGATACTACTTTGTAGAACTAATCAGTTTCTAGATAATTCCCCGAGCCGTACACACATACATACATTCTCGTCTACCAAGCGTAACATTTACCTTAGTTATCAGATCAAACACGATAGATCTTGAGAGAAAGGGAAACTACATTGTTGAAAGAAAAAAAAAATTTACCGCAAAAACTACAAAAGCACGTGTAAATTGCAAAGTCTCTTAATCTACCGCGCTCCGCTTCTATATCTTCTATCTTTTCCTCGTACGAATTTTTGCCAATTGCTCAACCGCCTATTAGGAATGCAAAATTTCCAAACGAAACCGGTATACACCCATCGAATCTCCATATAATTACGTCACACCTATGCCATCTACCTAACCTTGTATATCTACCAAAATCCCGTTAAAAATATTCCACGATCGCATCATCTATACGTAAAACTTTCGCACCGCGCATGGTTATCAAGGTACCTCGAAACAATCGTTCATATACAGTCTCAATGCATAACACAGTAGTAGCACATCAGGCACCCACGCGTTCCGCGTGCTACTGTCCTCGGTACAGTACGCGTGTCCCCAACGAAATAGATACGCACGTATATGTATACATATATACACCGCATACAGGCAAGAGACAAAAACGGTCCATCCGTCCGCATGAGATAGATAGATGTGTGTATGTATGTATAGCATAGTATATAGCTCGGTGCGCCGGCCCAAGGACGGCCCCGTCGATTGAAAAGGTCGATCCTTTTAAGAGAGCTGTACTGAACGGTAGGGGGGACCCTTACGAAAGCAGCGCGCATATACGCGTATACGCGTGTATCTAGCGCGACGGTTTCCATTCATTGAAATTTCTTCGGCGAGCAGCTAGTGAGCGCCGCGCTTCCGCATCACGTTAAGGCCATAAGGTCCGGGATTATCGTTGTAACGTGTGTCGAGTTTTTTTTTGCGATGTTCATGCATATATATTATTGATGAGGTGTTTTTGTTTTTTTGTTTTATTATTCGTTGGGTAAATAGGGACTTGTAAGATATAGGAGAACAAAGCCGATCGTAATAGTGTGTTGTTTAAAGAGATTAAAATTTCCAGAATACGAGAGGATAATTGGCGAAGCAGGTGATTTGTAACGTAGCGGTCGTAAAAGAACGATGTAAATTGATTGAAACGCATCGCGGACTGTTAACGATTACGAGAAAACGGGTCGGAGGTGGTTTTTTTTTTCTACTTCTTTTTCGCGGGCGTACGATACGATTGCATCATCGAACGGATCCCGAACCAATCAAGCATCTCATTATGTTTCGAACATAGAGTTCCTTTTATATACTCCAAATTACTTCAGATTATTTGTTTTTTCAACAGCACGTTTTATCGTTCTGCTTTGAAACAGAACAGTTCTTTTTTACAACCTATTTTAAATATTCTTCGCATAATATATATATTTACACGTTTTGTGTAAAAAGTACTTGTAAAAATTCAACTTCTTTGTTGTCAGCTCGGTGAAATATAAATATTTTCTGCTTAGAACATTAACACACCGCGTATATTACCACGAATAAACCAAACGACTATATGCTGCTTTAACGACGCGCGAAATGTATACCTTACGTAACTGCGAAACGAATCTGCGCGTATCAACGTATGAAATTCCACAATACTCTTCCCTCTGCCTTAAACTGAAAAGAAATATTTTCCTCGAGGTACGCGCTAAATAAATATTTCAAAAGCTACTGCAGTAACAACCCTGAATCTCTCTCCCATTGGTACAATAAACGTATACCTTTGCATCTCTCTTCTATAATACATATACCCACAGACGCGTACGCGTCTACATAGCGAACGAACGCCATAACAGCGTACGTAATGAAGCAGGTTAATTAGGACGCTGTATATGCACTGGGCTGCTCGTTACGAAATGCATTTGCTCTTGGTGCGATGAAAGAGACCGTTGGCTACCGCGCGAATAAATAACGGGGGAAAAAAAAGAGAGTGAGAGACGGAAGCTACTCGCTCGCGCGTTCCAGCGCAATGTCAAAGTCATACAAGCGAGTGAGCGAGAGAGAGAGAGAGAGAGAGAGAGAGAGAGAGAGAGAGAGAGAGAGAGAAATAGTCGCTCGGCCTTTTCACACATGTATTCAAGTACACGCGGGCGCGCTCTTATCGCCGGGCACATGCATGCGCGCACGCGTTCGTTATCTTTTCAGGTGGGTAGGTTATCTATATATATATATATGTGTGTGTACGTGCGAAGAATAGCAAAAGCTTTGAAGTTCTGGAATAAGGGATGAAATTGGTATATTGGTATTGAGGTATATAACGGGAAGTATAGGTTTCACCGAGATAATGTGATTACGTCTGGTGGAGAGAAGGAGAATGGAGTACACGAGTGATATCCTGACGCGCTTTGGTCTATTTTTAATGCCTGCCGGAATCGATATAGGGACGGTGGTCGACAATCAATAATGCAGCTGATTATAGTTTACGAAAATTGATGTATTTTTAGGCGGTTCGCGTACGTCACAGCATTGATTTCAAGATCCGCATGTATTATTCTACACATGCGGCTTTGTGTTATACAAAATTATTTTCCACATTGTGCACCGTAACAAAAGTATTTAATTAACCACTTCAGAAAACCTCAAATCGGTTGGAAATTAGTTATTCCTCTCTCACGTTTATCTAAATTTAATCATCTCTTTCGAATATTTCATGTACTTTAATCGTCCAATTATACCTACAGTAGTCACAAATCAGTTGTTATTGCTCACAGTCAATGAACAATCAAGTTTCCTACATCGTCTTCGATGGCAATCGAAACGACCATCTCTCTCTCTTTCTCATCCAACTATATATACGCAACTGATAAAATTCATTCGATTTTTATCGTTTCGTATCTTTAACTTCAGTGCTTTATCAACCGCTTCTCGTAAAACTATTTCACTGTTATCCCGCGCGCGCGCGCACGCGGTCATGAAACATCACTATATGTGTATAGCAGTAGCAGAAGCACGCGCAATGAAACTCGGCCACAGATTCGTAACGCTGATTGCTCCGAATTGCGCGCGATCATTTTTACCGGCGTGTCAGACTTACCAATTAACATAAACGCCGAACAAAAAGCTTTCATTACGCGTTCTAGCATACATATACACACAGAGATACCTACAAAATTATATTACACGTACAATACAACGATGGAAAAAAAACATCATCGCGTATACATTCTAAAACCTTGCACGAGTAGCACGTATACGCGTATATATAAGGTATACATATATATACAGACATACTGCGGCGGGCCGTCGTAATAATTCCAGCCCGCGCGATTATGGTCAATCTCGCAATTCCCGAAATGAGTCATCTTCATTATCTCCCGGGAGACTACTACTACTACTACTACTACTACTACTACTACAACACGAGCTTCGTGGCTACGCGAGACTCGAAAAATCAAGCCAGCCACCTATGACGTATTATATCGAGCGATGGTCGCGTGCTTACCCTGTCCTATAACCTATATAATATACGTACTCGACGCCGTACTGTCGGATCTTTCTTTCCCTTTTTTGGGGGGGCGCCAGTTTTTCGACCGACACACGTATACGCATTTACACACATTTTTACGACTCGCGAGTAAAATAGGGGGCGTATATAATACGGCTGCTACGGCTTTAGTGAATCGAACGTCGTAAAATGCTTGCACCGCGCGTGTGCATGCATGGAAAATTGGAGTCGTTCAATAGAGAAGGAAGGGGGATATATTGATTACTAATTTTCGTCATATTAACTTTAACATCTTCATTACTTTACAAGCTCTCTGTGTGGGTTATATTGGCGTTCGAAGAAATTTCTTAAAAACCTCGTTCTCAATAATGCACGTTATAGTTAAGAGACAAGATTTTCCATCTCAAGGCACGTACACATAGAGCACGCGCATCGAGTATTTATAAGATTGGGGATTGATAAAAATTAACGAAAAAACCCTCCCCTTGCTTCGTATACTCAACAGCATGTACGGTCAATCTTAAGCCCTTTCCGCTCGGCGATTACAGCGATTTCCCACTTTTCTACTCACTCCGGTTACGTGAGGCGAGCCCTCTCATATCATTTTTTTTTCCCTGCAAAAACGAGAGAAAAATTTATATACTCGCGAGGGTGAGAAGGAGGGCAGAGAATTTTCTCGGGGTTGGTAACAGCCAACGAGACACAAGTGAGAGAGAGAGAAAGAGACAGTGTAGACTAGATGGCGCCCGAGGCGAACAGGCGCGCGCGCAACCACCGCCACTACCACCCGGCTCGACATTCTGGGGCGCTTATCGATCGTAACCTATTTATAATTCATCTGACATTTCGATTCGTCCGATAACGTTCTCTCTCTCGTTTCCATTTCCAGCGTCGTTCGTCCCGCGTGCGCGCGTGCTCGATTTACGTTCGTTAGCCGAACTGCTGTGCGCACTGTCTCTCTGTAAAACGAGGCTAGCTCTCTCTCTTTCTCTTTCTCTTTCTCTCTCACCACGTAGTGTGTTTAGGGCGCGATAATATCACGCGCGAGGTTATATACGCTCTAGGGTCTTTTGTCCAGGCGCGAACGCGAACACCACCTGGCGCTTTTGAATTTCCCGCCTAGCGCAAGCTGCTATTAACGTGCTTAGTCTACTGTGACGCGTAATATATCTATATATATGTACACATATAGAGGAGGGATAGCATGCATGTTCCAAGGAAAATGTTGTCAGCGTTATTTTCCACCCCCTGTCGTTCGTCAGCAGCGAACGCGTAATGACGCCGCGGTACGTCTAGTTCGTAGCTAATTTCGTGCAGTGTCTATTATTACAGAAGGGAAATTCAGTACGCGAGCTCTCGTGCTTTGAAATATTCATGGGGAAGTGAGGGTTTGTACGTGGTTGGGGTAAAAGCTTGTTTGTCTTTGCGCCTCGTTCTTGAAAATTGGTATTGTACTTTTTCTATTAGAAATATCCGGTGTGCTACACTCATTATTAATCATTTTATTAAACACTATTTTCGAACTTATTTTTTACGTATATACTCTCTTGCGAGATTGTACACTTGCCGGAGGGAAAAAGCACAGCAGCAACTAATTCGATGCGCTCCTTCGCCTGTATACGATATATAGAGAGGGAGAGAAAGAGCGCGTGCGTTCGTTGTGTGTTTGCCGCATCGATTTTCCGCAGGGCTGATTGATTTGTTTACCAGGGGTGAGCCCCTCTCGCTCTCCCGTATTACATAAGAGTCTGAAGGGGAAAGCAAGAGAGAGAGCGACTTCCGCGTGCCAAACTTTTTCGTGTATACACATACACGAGAGTCAAGTATAGGGCGGCGAATTCATAATTTTTTGGATTCGCAAGACGCCTGTCGAGCGGAAAAAAACCATCGCTGCGTGTATCTTTCTTTTTTCTTTTTTTTTTTCTTGCTTACGTTGAAAAATGATCCGAACCTGAGTTTGACGGCTATGGGTTTACGTGCGACGTTGAAGACGAGGACGTTGAGTGGATGTACCGCTTGAGCAATATTAATTATCTCGGCGTGAAACAATGTCGAAAGTTATTTTAATAACGAAAAAAAAAAAAAAAAATAATCAGACCACACGCGCGCCTGATAAGTTTATCCAACCTCCATAAATACACATCCTCTATCATTATACGCTCACTATAATTCTTCCATAGCCAGCAGGCAACAATGCGCGAATTGCCGAACTAATTTAATTAATTCCACGCGTCGATTCCCCCGTCGAACTCGCTCTATCTGACTTTCTCTCTTCCAACACATATATATATATATATATATATATACACGTACACTCTGTGCGCATGCTACACACACTCTGCAAAATAGTTTAGAGAGTACCTTTCTAATTTTTGCCCCCAGCTCGTATAAGCGTGCGCAACTCCGATCGATCGCGCGCAACCCCCGCGTACGCGAGCCCAAGTTTCAGTCACGCGAGCGATAAAGCAACCCCAACTCGAGCGCACACAATACCCTTGTATATATATGTATATACTCGCGTATCGTTTCTACGTATGTGTATGTGTCTATGTACTTGCCTCACTCGCGAGTTTTTCCTCCCGTCCCCTCAATAGAAGGAGGAGCTATATATAGCCACGAGAGAGAGAGAGAGAGAGAGAGAGAGAGAGAGAGAGAGAGAGAGAGAGAGAGAGAGAGGCGAGTAACTTTTCGATTTCCATGTAGACGTGCACATTTTTTACTAGCGCATACACGCCGTATCGAGTATTTTTAGCAGGTAGTGCACGTGAGCAGGTTGCATCGAAATAATAATAATGGGAACTCGCGGGAAGTACGAAGTCTTTTGTTACTCCCCATGCGCGCGAGCTTTTCTTCACATTCTCAGAGGGATTGAGTTTTGCAGAATTTCAAGTTAATTAGAAAAGTTTTTTTTGTATACCGTTCGCAAACATATTGGGCGTGAACACGAATGCTCTGTGCGTTACACGGTTCAGTTGAAAATGAAAAGTTAATCGTACACGATGAATATTTGATTAATGTGTATCGATTGTATGGTTCGTGTGTGTGACCTGAGAGCGAAAAGTTATTTAAATAGTTAAAACATAAGCTATATTTAGCAGCACCAATGTCACTGCCGGTGTGAAATTACAAATTCAAATTTGCAAATCACCCTCTCGTGTGATGTACGCTTCGTCGTCGCGTGTGCCCCGTTTTTCTCAGTGATTTTCTCACTTTTCAATGTTGCAAACGTTCGTTAAAGCGTCATTCCAGGTTGCGTATTTCGTCGTTAATTTATTCCTTCTCGTCTTGTGACACGCACTTGTCAGATTCAAAAGCATGTACTTTTTATTATTTTCGCGAGGACCTCTCTTATTAACCAGCTAAGAATAACGCGTACGGTATGCCTTGATATGAGTGACAATGAAAATGGACGGTTTTCTATGAGTGACAAGTTTATTTCGTTGAGTTATAGTTACACGGTCAGTATATATATACGAAATAGTTGCGGGCAGTGCTTTATGACCGGTCATATCTGCGGCACGTCGGCAAGTTTGTGTCAGTTGTTCTAAAACTATCCCGGAAAGTTGAGAACTTTAGCCTCCAACTATCCGTGTTTCAACATAACGACCGTAACAAATAAGTATACGACCATAACAAGGTATGCTGTTATTAAATACGAATTGTAATTACCACTACTGGTACCCAAATAAAAACAATCGCATCTATATAACATTCTCTTCCTGTATCTATCTCTGCATATACTACTCAATTTATCCTCTGTCTACCCACATATATAGAACAGTCTGAATAAAATATTTCAAGCACTCATTCTGGGCGGGATCGCTCATAAATTATGAGTCACACATATATATACAACCGCGTACGAATGACAAAGCTACTACAGCCCTGATCAGAATTTTTAATGCTCGCACAGCTAAGCCCACGTGTATTATACGCATACGCATATATTCTTCCTCTATTGACACAGTGTTAAAAAGCAAGGTATCCGTATACGCGTGGTGTACCCACAACAAACCGACTAACCAAATCTGATCCGCCTTTCGAAGCACCCCCCGTCGAAAAGGATCCGTATCCCTTACAACCTACTTGTTGTCAACGCTCTACTGCTGCATACTGTCTACGTGTATATATATACACGTTTGGAGCGAGTATATACAGCAGCAGCAGCCCCATGTGGGAGCAAATCCGCTCGATTTAATTGCCACCTTCAAAGACTTCCGCTTAGGGCATTGGTGGGTCTTCGGTTGCGCCAACGCCGCGTATATAGTCTCTTTCCTTTTTTTCTACTCTCTCTTTCACTCACTCTCTCTCTCTCTCTCTCTCTCTTTCTCTTTCTCTCTCTCCTCTTCTCGCGCTCGTCAATCGGTCAACGACCCCGACGTCGAAGCTTTGCGAGCAAACTACCTCGATATGTCCATTTGGGGTGTGTGATATGGTTGACGGATCGTGTACGATGACGCCGTCAGACTGCGGGTCATTTTCAGGAAAGTAGGAAACCACTTCCTGGTTCTCTTTTCTTTTTTCTTTCGTTCGTGTCCCTCCAATAGCGTGGGGTAGATGGCTCTTTACGATTAATTCGAGTGGTATATATAGTAGTGGTCTATAGAGGCGTGATACGGTTAATGAGTATCCGAGAGAAATTGAAATTACGCTCGAGATTTATGAGAGGAAAATTTCTGGTTGTGACGCGATACATGTGTATTACATTAGTCAACGATATATATATATATATATATATATATATATACACACACCAACGATCCCCTTTCGAAAGTGCAATTTAATTAACGTTACACATGTCTCGCGACGTTTCTCTCGCGAATGCGCATATATACATACATATATAGTAGTCCCTGCACACATTCACAATTCTGCATTCCACAAAGCAGTGCGACTTTCTCTTCCCTTCGTACTGGCCAAGCTGGAAGTTAAACAAGCTCGCGACTACTTACACCCCCACACCCGCACATGGGGCTTCGCGGTCTAAAGCTCGTGCGCACGCAGGTAAACGAGGAAGTGCCAACCCCGGTATACCTTTCTCCCCACCTTACTGTGCTATGCATATGTACATTCGAATACCCCCGTGTCGACGCGTTCTCGTCGCGTGTCGTGTGGTTCACTTTTTGTCGTGTATAATGTGTGCGCGCGCGAAAGAGAGAGAGAAAGAGGGTCGCGTAATGATCGCGCTTGCAGGAAGTAGTTTACTAGCAGGGGCGAAATTCAAATTTAATTTAATTACGAGTGTATATATGTGTAAGAGCAAAGTAGAAAACGCGCCCACCGGTAAAGTGTATACGCGAGCATACGTTAGTTTGTGATAAGTTTATATGTATATGCAACGACGATTGGGTGTTATAAACTTGAGAATTTAAGGGTCGGTTGATTTTATTTTTCTTTCGTTACGACTGTAATCGGGGTATTTTGTATTTCGTATAGGAGCAGAGAATTTCTTACTTCCGTTTTTTTGTGGCGCTAATAGTTATGATAGCGTACAGTTATATCGTATAGGTATAGTTACCAACCAGGCACGCGCAATTAATTTTTTTTTAATAGAACGCTACGACAAAATCGACGTAGTATAGGAACCTCAAAATTGCGATTACAAATAGTACATTTCCAAACTCCATTTCCGATCTTTTACTCACTTATCTCCGATTTTCCAATATATACAACCCCATAATTTTATCGATCACTTTATGATCCTCTAACAACAGAAAATTCTCCATCTTCAACGGGAAAAATACCATGCAACCAGACTCTTCTACCGACCTAACACTCATACGCGTGATATACTTATATGTATATACACACTATACATACACACTAACGCGCAGCCTCCTTCTGATGCTTATAGTCCGCGTCTAACCAGTACGAGCCGGCGGCGCTTGATTCGCATCCTTTGTCGCTCGCGCGCTGGCCCTTTTGTGCTCGGCCTTCATTATGCAATTGCGGCGAGAATATACACACACACACACACATACATCCACCGCCTCCCTATTTCTCACACAAAGACGACGACGACGACGACGACGACGCCACACGATCTCTCAAGATATTACACGCTCGTATACGCGGGATTGAGTGAGGTTAGCTGGTTAGATCTCCCTATGCGAACTGTGTCGATCCCGCGCGTGTTTGTGGGTTAAGCGAACCGGGGCACGACTGGAAGCTTTCCGCTTGTTCGCGCCGGTTATGATGCGTGTGTGTATATATTAGAGAGTGAGGTGTCGACGAGCTTTTCGCTTTTAATAGGAAGAGTAGGAGAAGTTTAGGTGTATTGTACGTACCGACAGGGTATATCACGAGTGCCTACTCGTTATTCACGGTAATCGGTTATATTCTTTTCTCTCTTGTTGTGTGTATGACGCAGCAGGCGGAGGTGGCTAATCGAGAGACCCGAAATTTTTATATGGAGTCATTGTGAAGAGAAAGAACTTATGGGCTCTGAAGTAGTTTAGACATGGATTGTTATACGCGTAATGGCTAATATTGTTACAATACCGTAGCGAGGTAATTTAGTTTGCTTATTATACCGAAACGTTTCTATTCTACTTATGGCCTATATTTTCGTGATTATACCATTGCACCTGGTCCAGTTACCGTTGAGCTTCATTCACAAACCAACAAGGTCATCATACACCACTTTTCGACTACCGTATTCTTCCACACGCGTTTTATTATCCCCCTCGTTTATTTTCTACACTACTGCTCTGTATATCTAACTATATTCTATATCTCAAAGAGAGATGACGAATCGCAAGCTACGACTATATACTACTGTTGTTGCTGTCGTCACAGCCCCTGACGTCAAAGTGCGAGCGACCTATTTATCGCCTCGACGAGATAAGAATCGGCCAATCGAGGCGATATACCAAAGAGGCGCGAGCTTGCGCACGTATATATCCTCGAAGAATGCGCCGAAGATACTCGCAAGAGCGCGAGAAATTGTACGCTATACTCGGCTCCTTTATCTCGCGTTGGATTGATTCATTCGTTCGACCTCGAGCTCACGTCGTCTATATACTGAATGGTAATACTTTGCGAACGATGTATTATAAGGTGTCGTCGTGGTTTTTCTTTTCTTTTTTTTTTGTTGGAATTTATAATGGGGGTGAGTGACGGGATGTTATATAGTGGGTCGATGGAAAACGGTCGTTGGCATTGAACTTTCGTGACTTCGCAATTCTTGCTGCTACCATTATTATTCTTATATTGATAGGCGAGCGGTTGTTTTGTTCGCGGCTTTCATTTATTTTCTCTATGATTGTTTTTAAAGAAATTTAAAAAAAATGAATAATACGGGAAATTATACATTTCACAACGACGTTCCAAATTTTAAAAAACTTTTCGTAAACGTTACATCCCCAACACACGCGCAAAAACACCCGTATATACACCCTATCTTTCTATCGATTCTTCCGACCCATCTCCGCGTATCAGCGCCGCCCTATAAAATGCAAAGTGACAACTCACCATCAGCACCCCTACCAACGATTATATATATACCTTTTAGCACACGGCGTAGTGATAGAGCGACAGCAAGTCCGATTTTATCCATCTCTCTATTTCTCCCTTTTCCTCCTCCTTCTCCCACCGCTCGCGCGGATTATTCAAATCGCCCGGGCGGACGCGAAAAGTCTGTGCTCTCGCGCGCTCACTCACTCAATGCAAATCCTCGCGGGAGTCGCGTTTGACCCCGATAGCACGATGGGATATATATACACACATATAGAGTCGCAGTATACCGGCGATTTATCCGACCTGCGTCGGTATGCGCTGGACTTGGGGAGTCTCTCTTTATCTCATAATGTATAGCTTCACTTGCTGCAGCGAATAGTCTCGCCTCGCTTCGGCTTTTTCGCGCTAAGGCGTAGGGATTGATAGGAGCTTGCGTAGGTGTTAGTGCGTCTGTCAACAATCGTTATTTTAGTTTGAGATGTATATTTAACGTTTTATTTCTTTAACTGCACAATAATTTAGCCAAATGTACGTGACCGCGTGCCATCCGTATATATGCTGGATAAAGTATACACGTATAGGTCGCCGGGGACTGTACGTATATATGTAGGAGCAAAGCGAGGGTTTCGATCGCACGGTCGGCATCCGCATTGTGATGACCAGGCCGTTGATAACAGCCTAGACAAAGATATAGAGGACGTCCCACGCGTGTAGAACGATTCCGTCGCATTGTCCGAGGACGAAGGGGACAACGATTCCAGTCCGCGGATTTTCTGAATACGCGCTGATTATGCGTCGTATGAATCTATGATTCCATGAATTTTCACATCACTGCGATCTCTGTATAAACCGAAAGCTCGATTGGAATAGATTTTTTTTTTATTTAATAGTGACTGTTGATATAAATGTGCATCTACATCTAAAAGTAATGGTTTTCGAATGGAGCGAAAATAAAAATCATTCGCTTCGAAGTGTCCGAATCGAGCTTCTATAACACGCGCAATGTTATTCAACGACCCGGACGAATTAATATACGCGCGTGTGTGCACTCGTACATATATATATATATATATATAGCTGCCAGGGTAGAAACAAAACACGCAACACCGAACATCTCTCTCTTTCTCTCCACCCCCTCGCGATTTATTACGTCTCTGCGCACTGATTTCCACACACATATATATATAACGCTATATATGTCGCGGCGTTTCATGGGCAAATCGTTGAAAAAGCGCCGAAGCGTGCGTGTATGCGCGATGAAACATGGCGTGTGTGTGCGCGCGCGAGCGCAGCGATGTGGGATGAAATTTATTGCCGACATTACGCTTTGTTGTTTTGCCACGCGCGCTCTCTCTCTTTTTCTCTCCCCGTGCTGTTGTTGCCGTTCGTCAGCTTGTCCTAATCGTTCGTATCAAAACAAAGATATAGACAAAATCGTTTATTCGACGTTATTTAACAACATATACGAATATATAAAGATATATGGTAACATAATCCGCGATTCGCGTATCACTCAATGTATAACGCGGCAGATATACAGACAGCCAAAAAAGTGCACAGAGTTGCGCTTTTTGTTACGTGTAGTGAAAAACCTCTGCACAGCACAAAGAACCTTTAGCACACCCTTGCTCGTATGTGCATAAAACTCTCGTATTGCCGAATAAGCGTCTACGTCGCTGCGTTACCATCGTTGCATACACATATACGTGCGTTTTTCTGCTGCTGTCGACTGCTGGCAACAACTGCGTTCCCTTCTCGAGGGTTGCCTTTATCGCGAGATATTTCATTCGTAATGACGTACCATTGTATCCTGAAGTATATATGCGTGAGATGCGCACGAACGGAGGGCGAGCAGTAGGATCTTCTTCCTTTGAGCTTCGCGTTACTGTGCAAAGGCAGCTTTGTGGATCGAATGTATCATGGTGATGTATATATGCTGGGAATAAATAAAATTGTAGAGACAACTTTTTGAAACGAGTTGGTTTTGTTGTTTAATTGTACTTATAAATTTTGTGCAGAAAGCTATTAATACTATGTCAAAACTATCAATTTTACGGCAAAGCGAAATATTTTTCTTATTTCCCCGAGGCTACAATGATAAATAGTACAACCATCGAGTACTATATCAATTAATTATCTTTCGAATATATATTCGAATTGCAAGTCACTCTATTTCGTGATTTATCATCCATTTGAAATTAATTGCATTTCCTCTATAATACAATTCTACTTTCATCCCGGTCACAGCATACTAATAATTGAAATTTAATTAGAATCGTGAACCCCACAACAAATAAAACCACAAAAATCCATCCGCGATAAATTTATTGACCCTAGTCCTACATCTCTGCGATACGTAGCTAAATCCACATCAGCTGATAACTATACGGGGAAATTTCAGACGACTCATCATCATCATCATCGCCGACACATGCGGAAAAATACAAAAAGTTGATGGTGCAACAAAAATTTGAGGGGCGCACCCTTGAGTCAACGTAAATTCGTCAATTCAGGAGAAACGGCGCCTCGTTTCATGCGCATAATATATATCTATATATCTGCATAGAACCGTGTGTCTACGTCATCACGCGAGAAGATGAGAGAGGCGCGCGCGCGCGGGGCCGACGTAAATAAACTCAATGTCTCGGAGTGATTTCAGGGCCGACGGAGTCCGAGAATAGACGAAAATCGAATATCTTTTATCGCGCACGCCGCAAGCTTTCTTTTCTTCCTCGGTCGCTTTCGTATGTGCGGCTTACTGTTTGATGTTGGAAGAAAGTGAATATAAATCACGACGTGGTCACGTGCTACGTTGGATAACGCAAACATCTGTCATCAGAGTTGTTATTCAACTCGCGTTATCACTGTACAATTTCCGAATACTAAACCGAAAGAACGATAGAAGTCGTCAAGAATCAATTAATATTTCCCACTGAACTGTTGATGTTTGGAAATAAGAAAAAAAAACCATTCTAGCCTATGGACAATACCATAAATCAGCATCTCGTGTCAATCCGGGGCTACTAATCAAAATCCAATTAGCTTCCGAAGTCTCGGACGCTTCACACGTTCGCGCCTCAGTCCCTCTCTTCTCGTCGATTGTCGAAAATAGACCAGTGCGCTACTAAAAGAAACTCAAACACCACGAAAGAGAGAGAGATAGAGAGAAAGAGAGTGCCAGACGCACGCGTTTCAGTCGTGAATCAGCAAAGTTTACATTTCGGAAGAAGCTGTGGCAATACGTACTGCAGGTGAACGAAAGTTTTCGGCTCGCGCGTGCGTCATCACTGCCCTTTATATTGTCGCTTAACCTCGAGCTTTTTCTCCCCGCCCGCGTTCGTCTCTTTTGTTCGCTAGCTGAGAGAAAGAAAGAGCATATCGAGGGAGACTATACGTATATACCGGGACTCGCGATATCATTGTTCACAGCGTGCCGTCGACGTCTTTTAGTCCTTTACAAAATGCCCGAGCGTGCGAGAGACATATTAGTACTTTGTTTAAGTACTAATTCTCCAACGTATATATAATAATTATAATCCGAATAAAATGTTTCTATGTACTTTTGACCACCCACAAAACAGCCATCTAACAAAACGTAATAAAACTAAAACTACCCATCTCTGGTATGCCCCATCTCAATCTGTAATACATCCTAGACGACATTTTCCCGATCGCGACTACATCTCTCTCTCTCTCTCTCTCTCTCTCTCTCTCTCTCTGTCTTCAGCTGTACTATCCCTTGAACCAACTTCACGGCAATAAAACAAAGACAGGGTTCTTCTTCTCAATACTACGCTCTTATACCCCTCGCGCGTCTCTCCCATAAAATCCGCGACGCAGAAAAACTACGAGCGCTCGAGCGCGAACACGGAAGTGCATTCAGAGCCTCGGCTGTTCCTTCGCTATATACACCCTCCTCTCTCTCTCTCTCCCTCTTGACCCAATTCGGTGGTGACGTAACAACGAAGAGGCGCACGCGCGCTAGCAGGGCGGCGTTTTTATGGGGTGAGCAAGGCCGCCCCATTGTGTTCTAGCTGCTAGAGGGGGGGGATTCAATCGACTTGTGTATGTATATGTGTGTGTGTCTCCCCTTCTATAATATGGGTCGCGGCACGGCGTTGTTTAGGGAGATACGAGAGAAGGGCGCGTATAGGGATCCGCACGTGTTTATAGCACGTGTGTGTGTGTGTGTGTGTGTGTGTATATATATATATATATATAGGAATAGTGGAACGGGGTCTAGGATTTGCGCGCTTATACTACGCGTCTCGGTTGGAATTGCTTTGTCGAATGGTGGTTCTTGTAGTTCACAAGGACGACGCGAGGACAAACGAAGCTCTGCAGGGCGCTTTTGGATTTGATTAAACGGATGGATCCGATGGATATTACGTGAATTGTGAAATAAAGGAAATTTTCATTTTTATGGTATAGTTCTGTTAATGGGTTTCGAATGTCGATATTTATAAGAGATGGTTATAAAAAGTGAGAAAAATCTTGAGATAACAAGTGAGATGTCATTGTTTTGATCAATTGCCAGAAAAAGCGATACAACCTTCCACACAGACCGAAAGGATTCGCCCAAGCCGTCGCCAAAATGATAAATGTGCTTAGGCAATCGATGTGTGATATAACTATACTGCTACTGCATCGCGAATTAGTAATAAGAGTCATTTTCTAACCGCGATTTTTCCCAACTCACTTCCCACTTTTGTCGCATATGCACTCGAGAAGAACTATTGAGCAATTACGAGATGAGAGCTTTTTTGCCTCTCCCATAACCACATCGCACTATCTGTCATAAGTAGTAACAGAAAGCCGCTAAGTAAGATTTATGCGCACAGATATACATACATACATATATACTCTGCAGGGATGGTCTTCACGATTCGACGACTATCAATGATAATGCAGATTTTGGGGAGTTATTGGTTATTTCAACTATTGCGCGTAGGGATGATTAATGAGGTTACCGAATCGGTGAGGTTTTTCCGTTATAACTTAGTACGAAATATATAAGAAAGTTTATTTGTTTCCTTTTTATTACGTTTTGCCGATACACGGTCAATATTTACTTTCGCAAAAACCAATCGTATTTTCGGCAGAACCCGCCGGGCTATACTTTGTTTCGTAACGGAACCCTCGTCTCCTAGTATAACAAGAGCGCAATAAGTGCCGCAGTCACGTGCGTGCATCTGATAAGGATATCGTCGCCGCCTATTAGACAAAGTGTAAATACTTAAGGAAGGTACGCAGAGAGAACCGTCGCGTCATACACAGGCGAAATAAGCCCTGAGGCACGTGTGCGTGTCACGAAACACGTCTCACCTTGCTTCATCGAACCACGAAATCTTTCGCGAACGTCATTTCCGTGGTAACAAGCCAGTTGTTATATGTGACTTTGCTAGTCGAGTGGGTTGTTTTGAGTAGTACTTTTCTGGAGAAGTATGAAAAAGGGTTGTTTTCTTGTACGATTCATAATGTTCAATTTTGGTTCAGTAGCTTGCCTCGTGTATTCCGACAGTTACATTGTTATTGCTGATATTACGGAGATTATACAGCAGAAGTATCGCGAAGTGCGGTCGTGGAAATTTATTGTTTTTAATAAAAAGAAAAGTGTGCGGTACTGTGACGGAAGATGATGAGGGCACGTGCACGCGTCGAGAAAGTTTTCCAAGTTTATTGCTAATAAAATCCAGCCGAGGTTCGCGTTCTGTCGCTGGGAAATTCAGAAAACAGAAGAGAGAGAGAGTAGCTCATTTAAACGCTATTTACCTCCGGAATGAAACTCGCTTTCAATCTAGCTGCAATAACTTCTTCAAACATAATCTTGACATCGCGTCGTATCCAAGAAAAAAAAACTAATAACCGATACATATAATATAGCTTCCAATTCAAACTGAACGGGCAATTTCATCGATATTAAAAGAAAACAACAGAAGCAAAACGACGAAACAAAAAAAGCAAAGGAGATCGACCTACATAACGTCGAGCCAAACGCGCAGAGCTTTTTCCGATGGTTCACGACCCATTATCGAAATCCCCGTTAAACCGCTTTAGTCTGCAACGCTGCAACGGCCGCCTGCGGTAATTTCACCCGGTGCATTATACACTTCGGAAACGTTACGCTGTTTCAATGGTCCGACGTTGTTTGCACAAATTAAAAAGAAAACAAATAATTATACCTTCAGGTTTTAACTGACATTCGAGTAAGTATAAGAAATAACCAATCTTTGTTAAACTCCTTGTCTGACGGCACTGCGAGCTTCTTCCCTTGGTATGCACGCGTGGGTCGAGACGTCGAGGTATATATATGCTCGAGGCACTGTGCGAACCTAACTTCGTTACTCAAGCAACTCTCAAGCAACCCCTCGTTAGCACGTATCTACGAGGACGGGAGAAACAAGGCCAAACGACGTTGAAGGCGCACTGCGTAGAAAAAAAAGGGTGCGAAACTCGATCGTTGACAAGTACTTCGGTCGTTGTAATTTTATATATATACACGAGTGAGAATTGGACGGTTTGCTTAAGAGTCAAGTGCGGATGGAAGAGCCAGACGTGCGATCTGGATTTTATTGGATTATTACAAGAACATCGTTATAACGAAATTTCCATCGACCCTTTGCAGAGAAAATACATCCAATATTATCGTTAACAAATCGTCAAATAATAGAGAATAAGTCTCATCTGCGTCGTACCGGCCTCATTAAATTACACGATCGGAGGACAAAAAATCGTGCGTAACACGCGCCGTAAGCACTTTTCCTAATTAAAACAACGATATCGACGCACCGCGACTATTTATTCTTTCTTTCCTCTCACTCTTTCCGTCACAGGCAGTAACGAAACGTCGGGTCACGAGAGTAATTACATCGAACGCTCTTCCCTCTCCCTTCTGTTCACGCTCACACGCGCGAACACTGATATATTCGTCCCACGGGACTTGACGTCCCGGTTAATTTACGTCATAGGAACCGTACCGTTATAAATCCGCGCAATCGCGCATTTTTCGGCCGTTAATCGTCGCTGATTGGTAATTGATACGAAGTCACGTATAATAACTATACGTGTTTTATCTCACAGCTACGTTGGGATGAATTACGATCCCAACGTCATAGCTTGTTATTGTATTTTAGCAAGGTTTATAACTAGACGTCGTAAAATACTTTATAGAAGCTTTCTCATTATTATATACGCGTGTCGGCAAGCTGATTAGCAATTTTCCATTATACAGCGAGATTATTAGAGAAGTTTTAATGAAACCTCTAGGTCATTTCATTAACCAATAACGAAATATAATACCAGCGCTTGAACCGCATAAACCATCGTGCTACTTAAACTCGGTCAAACTTTCGATCCTTTTCGCAAAAGTTAGATCGACACGAAATGAAAAGAATTTTCACTCTCCAATTCGCCAGAGGTTACAACTCGACAAGCAACGACTGTCATTATCTCTTTTGTCTCCGTTCAATTTTTCCAACAGACGTTTTCAATTTAATGGCTCTCGCGCGCGCATCCGGGGGGAGAAAAGTCCATTGGCCTGCTACACAGACTGCCTTTGAAGTGGTCGACCAACCCCGCGCGATTCTATTTCCACACTTTCGGTAGGGTACGCGTTTGATTTCGTTCGAGGAGAGAAGAGAGAGAGAGAGAGAGGGAAAATCAGGGTTAATTGAGTTTCGATTAGTCGCTGCTATTGCAACGTGCACAGAGAGAAGGGTGGAAAACGTTGATTTAGAGCTCGCGGAGAGCAATTGGCTCGTTCGCTTGTGTTTATCCACTTGTTTGCAAAATACGCAGTGTGCAATAGAGTTGAAAGCACGTATTTCACCTTTGTTTACCGCTCACTCTTTTAATAAACAATGCGTTTCTTGTTATCCCATTCGTACTGGTGTAAAATTAGTCGGTGGCTAGCAAAGAACAATCCACAACATCATAATATAGCAAAATACCACGTCGCCATGAAAAATATTCGGTAGACATATTACGGTTCCTGCATATTATACATATATATATATAACGCGCGATGCACACGAGCTACGAAGGGAAATGGAACGTCGCCGTCGTCGCTATATACCACTATATACCGCCGCCGGGCAGACGGCGCGCGGGGGTGGCGCGACGCGGTATCTCGGCTAGACGCGCACACATATATATACCTATGGGTATATGTATATAAATGTAGGGTCGTGTCGTTGTGGTAAGTGGAGCGCACGTATGTGTATATGTAACTACGTTGTGTGTGTATATATATATATAGAAGGGACGGAAAATTATCGGGGGTTGTATTGAGTTTTTACTGGCTGTGGTGTTCGATAGGGGCAAGCCCTGCGTTGTTGTTTTTGCGGCTCGTCGATATACGCTTGCAGGGGTTAATTGATTTGTGCGTGTTTCTTTGTTTGAAAAGCGTGCTCGTACAATTTAAAATTTGAACGATTTTTATTAGGAAAATATACGGTTATAAAAACTTTTAGGATATAAAAAATACATTGATTGTTGAATATTTAAAAGGTATTGAATATCAATAAATGGCAAATGGCGAATTGATTTGTAACAGAGAAACATACACGGTATTTGTTGATTAGCAATTCGGAGGATTAAAAAATTGATGTTATATGTTATATATGCATCGTATTCGAAAAAAAATGTGAAAGCAAATATTCTATTCTCACTGAACCATCAACAGTATCTCCTGTTTCGTTCACTGAAATACATACCACTATTTTCGCCCTAGATAAAAAATAAAAAAAAAAAAATTCGATCCTCATTTCGCACCCTACCGTGTGTCTCTTAAAAAGCCACGTTTTGCGTTAAACTCGTTAAAGCAAAGACCGAGCGCACGCTCAGCGCCCCCAACAAAGCGCCTATAACGAGTTGCCACGGCCACACACACACACGACTCTCTTACCCTACACTATACCATCTAATCCTCGCAAGTATGTCGCCGCGACGACACTCGCGTCTTCTTTTCTACCCCTCACACATAGAGATACAGACACACATATATATACATCTATACATACACGCGTGTATATATATATATATACTCACGCACAAGAACGAGGAAAAGCGTGGGAGTGTAGCGGGGGGCGAACGACCGCTGCCCCTTTTTCCTCCTGCCGCCTTGTCGGGCTGCAGCGCGCGCGCTCGCGAAAAAGGGAGAGTACATATACACTTATACTCTCTCTCTCTCTCACATATACATATACATGTATATATACGCCGCCTGCCTGCCTGCCTGCCTACCGTTGGCCTGGTTGCGTATTGATCTGAGGGAGAAAGAGGGGGCGGCTGCTACCGCGCTCGCGTATACGCTTTCCACGGCGCGCATGCGAGCTCACAGAACGCGCGCGCGCGCATCCAGCCGCGACGACTATAGCTTGTGTATGTGAGGGAGTTGCAGGTGATGTATAGATGTATGTATAGATGTGTGTATATGTATATGCGAAAGGGTGAAATTAACGATGGCGGCAGCGGGGTTGCCGGAATATTGTATTTCCGCGCGTGGGCGCTTTTTTCGGCACACGCGTAGATGTGGTTTTTTATTTTCACGGCCCGATTGAATTTTCGAATTTTTGGATAAAGTGGCCAATAGTGGTTCCTTTTTTTGCACTTTTTTTTTTGAATCGAGGAACGAATATTGGATACCTGGGGATGGGGAAAAAATTTGATTATTGTGTGACGTACATAGGGTTTTAGCATTATGAGAAAAGAATATTAAAGTGTTTAAAATGCAAAGAGTAGAGAAAATTATCATGGTTTTATATGCGACAATGAAATTCTGGGTAATGTTAATGCAGGGGCGGTTTTCCGAGAACAAGAACCGTGTTGTCGTTTATTTTTGAAAAGTGAATTTACTCATTTGCATGCAGGGCTTGTATGTATACCTCGAACGTCGTCATATAGACTAAATAAACGCATATTCTAATTATAACTTAATAATTAGAGCGATAATAATGCAATCAGCGGTTTCGAGATACTACTTATACGACCTGCTTTATTCACCCCACTTTATTCAGAATTAAATAAATTCGTACTTCCGTAAAAATCATTCGTACGATAAGCAGCCGTTGTTCTCAAGCTATTCGTTCGCTCGATGTCGTGGTGCTTGATACCACGAACTTTTCGGCACTCTCTCGTGCTGGCACACATTCGTCAGCATGTCGTGTGTAGTCGTATTTTGACCCTATTTTTTTTTTCCTCGCTTTCTCTCCTCTCTTTAGCATAGTTCGTTCGCGTATAAATAAAACACGCTATTTCGTAGTTCCCCTTGCGAATTTTCGGTCATCGTTTTTTTTCCACCTTTATTCACCACCCACGCGAATCGATATATAACGAGGGGCGTTTAGTTTGTCAAAGTGGACTCGAGTGGAGAATAATAAGGTTGATTAGTTACGCACGACGGTGCGGTTAATTGTAGAACAATTTATTTTCGCCTAGGTATAAATTTGAATTTACTTTTCAGTCCAATTTGTGTAATTTTACCTAATGTCTCGTTAGCAAAGGATAAACCTATAATGTATAATATAATGCATTAGCGAAACAGCTTCAAATTTCCTAGAATAAGTCGGAAACATACGCGCATACGCTCGTGTACATGTTCAAAGTTGCCGAGTATGTAATCCGAGTGCAACGCTAATGTACTATTCTCTGTTCTCGCGATCTTTACGGATTAAACCTCATGGTTTATGAAATCGCGAAAACGTGAAAGCTCTACGTCACTCGCTTTCACCTAAATCTCACGAATCGTGCTTTATAGAAGAAACCTCGCACAACACAAAGTTTATTATAGGTTCGAGTTGCTAACTGCACGGAGATACATTTATACACTTCGTCTGGAGAGACGCCGTTGTATTTTTAGAAGCGAGCAAAATTGTAGCTTATTAATTATGCCGTAAGCGTGAGTTACTCGCGTCGATATTTTTCTTTTATAATACGCGAGAAAAGGGCAACCGACAGTGCCAGTGGTGGGTACTCGCGCGGGGTACAATCGATTTTGCGGTTGCTGCGGCCAAAGTAGCAACGTGATATGAACATGGGAAAGCGATCGGTCTACGTTGAGTTGATGGATGATGTCATCGCCTGTCACGTGAGTTATACGTAGGTACAACATACTGGCGTGTGTGTATACATATATAATGAATTAGTTATTATCTCATCATGATGTTCTTTGAAAACTTTGGATTGTTTGTTTCTTTTCTTCTATAGTTTACGTGTTTCTCTTACTCTTATGAATTCGCGGTGAATAACGGACTGAATTAAACATTAATTCGTAAAAATTACATCCACCAAGTTTCGTACGTGAGACTTTAAAGTATAGCCTCGAAAAGTCGGAATTCGGAGACTAAACGCGCGTCCAGTATATATCCCTCTTGGTCTTTCTACCCCGAGGCTCCCACAGGCGCGACTCGAGCTCGCCCGGTAAAACTTTTACGAGGGCACGTTTCACAGTCGCCCTCCCCTTTCATAAAAGCTCCGTCTACGCCCCCTTACCTCATCATCCGCTTCGCGATTTCCACGAGCTGACTGACCCTGACTCGCGTTGGTGAAGTTCCGCCGTGCTCTATCAAATTTTCAAGGCGTATACGCGTCCGTGTGTGTGTGTGTGTGTGTGTGTGTGTGTGTATATATATAGCGTTATACTTCAAATTTTGCACTTCACTCAAGGCCGAGAAAATTTTCATTGTCACATTTTTGATGAGCGGGATTCTAGTCTCCGGCGAGGGCAGGTTGTATTGTGTTTCACGGTGGAAGTTGAATGGTTAATTTTAGTGTGATTAAACTGGATGATGCTTTGTCTTATATGATGGAATTGCAGAGTAAATTTTATATATATATATATATATATATATATTCACGTGTTTCTTATTGTTAGGAACTATATAAAAGAATTGAAATTTATTCTTGGTCACTCGTTTAAACCAATCTATTCTACAATAATCTTGAACTAGTTAAAATTGATTGGATTTTTCACTATATATATATATACACGCACACACACGCACAGACACACACACACACACAAACAATCGAAAAGGTCTATAACTTGCAGAACAATGGAACTTATAGGCAGAGGCTAAAAATAGTTTCCTCGCTTGTTCATTATTAGGTCTTTAATCATTCATAAACTACCGCTAGAGTCTCCCCTTATACTTTAACAAACACACCCTCCCCAACCACTCACTCTATCTAAATCCATTATTTTTTTAACAGCAAAGTGTAGTAAACTCTCGCTTCTTTTTGTCTAAGAGTTTCTAGTCATCCGCTGGCACACCAACGTGTCGCAACTCGATTAAAAGCAGTTCGACGGATTTTTGCTCCCGAAGTCAGGACAAAAGCTTCGTCGCGCGATCGATATATATATACACAGCGCCCTTGCATCGCGCGAGACAATGAGAGAGTTGTGCGAGCTAATTACACATCGCCATCGTCGTCCCGAAGCTCTGTTGTGTTCTCCGATTTCGCTGACTCTTTATGTTCACACACGTGCGCGCGCAGTTTATGTGTATATATAATCCTTGGTTTCTCAGGATAGACTTCTGGAAAACATTCGCCCTGTGTGGCATCTTTTTTTTGTATATAAAATTAAACTTTTATTATATAATCCTTTTGAAAAAATACGGGTTATGACAAAAATGATATTCTCACTTACAAATTATAATGATTTTAGACTTTGTAACTCGCATCGTCTTTGATTAATATTATCTGAACTATATGTCAGGGAACGAATAAATTATACATGACAACTAAATTTCTCCGAGCAGTTTTTGTATTTTTACACCTTCAATTAGAAGTTCATAAATGTCATTTTCATTTTTAAATTTCAAATATATATTCTCGCGTTTATTTTAGCCTATATTTTATTTTTGATTTCAAGTTAATCGATAAAATGACCGCGCCGGCACTAAAAATATACTACTTCCTTTCAAAGTTATTGAAGTGGCCTCATGTATATATATACTGCATAAAAGTATACGAAAAAAAAAAAAATATATATATATATATATATACTGTTATACACGATAGATATTTGAATCCGTTGAAAAGTACGCCTTTTTATCACGACGAGCACTTACATAAAAGTAAATGTTAATTTACCTTTGATTCTCAAGTGTCTATGCTAAATTTCGATAGCCTGGAAGCTCATATTTCAGCTTGATTCCTCTTTTCCACGACTATACTTCCAGAGAGATAAGTAATTCCGTCTCCCTCTCTCTATCTCTGTGCTACCGGCACACAGCACTCACGAGATTAAAAGTTGTTCGTCTGCTCTTTTTCGCAACACTGCTACGCGCGCGCGTTTCGGGCTTTAATTTTTCCCAGATTCTCCTTCGTGATTTAATCATAATAAGCAATGACGCCTAGTGGATCGTTCGCTGTGATTAAATGAATCGCGCGCTCGTGCTATAATTTGCTTAGCTACGTGCTGTCGCAAAAAAAGAAGCTCACGCGTATAGCTATGTGCATGTGATTAGCGCGAAACCGGTAACACCAGTGTCTCTAAAGCAATTCGCTTCGGTTGCTTCTGTCTGAAACTCTATCAGTATACTTTGCATTCTACCAATACCTAACTTCACTTTTATTTATTATTGTTAACTCAACCTTTTTCACTTCTCCTCAACGAATTCCTCACCTCCCTTCGACGTCACTAGCAATCTCGACAGAGTCGATATCCGGTACACTCCCTCTCTCTCTCTCTCTCTTCTCCTGACCTCTTATCGTCGATTCACAGGCCTACGCGCACAAGGATTTCTCGTGGTCCCTCCCTCTAAATCCATCTATACGTGTGTGTGTGTGTGTATATATATATATATATATATATACTTGCCGTCATTGCACACATATATATATACACGTGCGTCCAGCTTGCTTTCGACCCATATCACTCGGTCGAAAGCCTCTAGCAAGTCGGTTCTCATATATACGACCACATAGGATAAGCCTGATACACTCACAGCCGGCTTTTGAGTTCCTGCCGTGAATTCCTCTCGTGTCCCGTCATTAGCGGATCTACACGGCGCGTCTCGGATTATATAGCTTGTGGATGTGCGCAGACGTAAAGTTTCGCCACGAGCTTTCGAGGATGCCAGTTGGCCGATTTCGGACTCAGTCGAACTAGTTATATAGGAATGTATATAGTAGTGGAAGGATATAATCCATGTGGAATGTTGTATGAAGATGAATCATTTTTCTAGTGTATTTTTTTACGGCGTTACCAACTTTAAACGCAAGTTATGTGGATACAGAATTATCGTGTAATTTTTCACGCACTCACAACTTTCGTGCGATCTTGTCGCTCGTTAGTTAAAGTTTCAACGAGCATGGATGTATAAGTTCACCTTCGCGGAGATTCGCAGTATATATACTATGCTCGCGCTCGAGCTGTTACTACTATACTGAAGCGCATTTAAGTTGTAGTATTGACATTCCACTTAAACGCAATGTCAGTCGTTTTACTCCTGAAACTTTGCGCTTGTAACTTCGTACTGTTAACTTTTTACCAGTCAAGTGGCAAATAAGCGTGATTTTTTTTTTAATACAGAGATTTTTTTTTACTGTATAAGTAACGTATGAGAGGGTGAATAAATTTTATAATAAAGGGAAGTAGGTCACCGGTATGATAAAATCCATACTTTGTCACATTTATCTCTTGAAATACAACAAACGACATTAATTTTCATAATATTTATCGTTTCGCGTGACAATATATTTGGGAACAAAGCAAACCTAAATGTCATTTCTCCTACCACAATATACCAAATTTTCTCATTTCCAACAACAAAGACCGAGTGGATATTCTACGCTTCTCGTTTAATGTATTTTCTCTCTCACGATGTCTCAACGTGCGCGCGTGTCATCGTCGCGTGCTCTTCCTTTTACTATTATCAGTCTCTGATCGACGTGCTCACTATAGGCTTTCATCCTCGACAACCCCCGTTACCCTTCTTCGTACATACGGAAGTCAAGCCGGAGATTGCACCCTGGTAATTTCTCGCCGCCACCCTCTTTACCCTTTTCCCAATGTCAGAGGGGCTTGTTAGGCTGTTTTTTTTTTCATTGTCGCCATAGTAGGCGAAAAAGGAAATGGCTGATCGATTATATATCTCATTCGTTTTCATCCGTGGAAACAACGCGTGGGATTTACGGGTGATCTTTCCGACGTGCCGAAGTTATATCGAGCGATATTCGGAATGCTCAGCGTTTACGATCGTTGTGAAAATGCATTGTAAATCCATTGTATCGGAAATCCGTGCTTTTAATGGGAGAGTTTTTAGGCTTTCTCATGCTGAGGGGTTGAAGTTCTGTCAGGATTGTAAGGGTGGTTTAGGTAAAAAAGTACGTGAGATGCAGAAATGCTTCATAATATAAATAATATTTCGTTTGCAACAATTTCTTGAAAATTTTAGTATCCTGTAAAACTTATTACTATTTATTCTCAACTGTTCTCAGATTTTATCTGCATCTACATTCACGTTACCCCTTCCGCACTGCAATTATACTCTACATAAAAGAAAACCACCAATTCCCAAGCGAAGGTCAACATTGTTTTAATTATCCTAATCATACCGAAGGTCAAATAAATCTTCGTTATATATACCTTTAAATATCGATCAAACAATTGTATACCCTTCCTCGCACAATGAAAAAAAATAAAACCACCTTCCGCCCTATCACCACGAATTTACGAACGTAAATCGCACCTTGGCGGCTAATCGAGTCGGGCGCATCTTGCACGGTCGGCTCTAAATCACCCAGAGAGAACATGTTCGTTCGCTTGCCTCCCTTGCGTACAAAGCCAGCCTAAACTCGATTTCGCGCTCGCTCGTCGAATGGCCTTTGCTACAGTGCCTGTACGTGTACGTATTACACACACAGAAGTGACTACACACACGCAGATAACCTACGGCACGCGTAGAGTTTTTACGAGCTTTACGTGTTTTCCGGTTGCGCCCGGAAGCATATAGCTGGAGGACACGTGTGTGTATGTGTGTGTGTGTGTGTGTGTGTGTGTGTGTGTGTGTGTGTGTGTGTGTGTGTGTGTGTGTGTGTGT
>JAYJLV010032035.1:0-28414 GCA_036873485.1 Torymus texanus | reverse complement strand
ACACACACACACACACACACACACACACACACACACACACACACACACACACACACACACACACACACACACACAGTTCACTAATTATCTCTATATACGTGAATATCTGTTATTATTATGATACAAATGAAAGTGAAAAGCGGAGATCTCACAAGCCCTGTATTCTATACTTTAAAAAAAAAATTGGTTGAGATCGCATTGAAATCTATTGAAGATCATGATTTATCTTAATTATATGTTGCATAAAAATACTAAATTTTCCTATATAAAAGATTGTCACGGCAGGGCGCGCTGAGCGTAAAAAGTATAATTGAATATGTATGAAATATACCTTTAGAATCTTTACTTCGTTGTCGTAATGTCAAATACAAACAAGGTTCTGATAATGAAACGCCAGTTTCTTCAACAATAAAAAGTAACTCAGCTATAGTCAATTCTGGTAGTAATGGCGTATTAGGACGTTGCGACAGAATAAGATAATTCTGATTAGCCATGTTATTTGTACTTTGAGAATTACTACTCGAACTCTTGGTCGATACTGATCCGTCTAAAACAGAGAAAACAACATGTTTTTATGAACAATTTTTATTAATTGAAACTATTTTATAAATAAGAAAATAAATATTCAAATGATTGTAACTTCTACATGAGAATGATTAGGCATCCCCATTCCGAAAGTTGTTACATTTTTTTTATAAAACCTAATAATCAGTACTAAAAGAATATAATAAGAAACTCACATGCAGGTAAAAAATAGAAGCTCAAATAGTTGATGCTTCTTACCTGCATTGAGTCGCGTTTTTCGCATGATCGGACCTCTCGCCTGTGATCGATTGGAAGCCTCCTTGGCGCGTTTGTCTTTGGCGGTGTTACCCGCAGCTGTAAGTGTATCCATAACGATGTTCATGCCAGACTCCCACAGTTCGCGATTGCGCGTTGCGCTGCTTGTACCTGCTTCGTTTCCTTTATAATTATTTGGGAGCAGCATAAGCAGCCAAGTGCCTGCATTATTCACAGGGATCACGAAGTTAATCGTTATAAGGATTCAAGCTATTCGCGCCCTTTAAACGTTCCATTAATGGAACTCTAAACTTAAGAAGCGTAGATCCCTTAGATAAATCTTATGTTTATCATTTTATGTTGTGCTTTTCGTATGACAAAATTGAGTGTCAAAATTTAGTTACTTTTTACAAAATGCACGTATTTTAATGGCTAATTACTTGAAAGTTAACTGTAGAATTTATAGTATATTTTTCAACGCTTTAATATGTTTAAGAACTGAAAAAGCCAGTTTTATCAATAGCTAATGCATTCAGCTTAAAGATCTTGAACTGTTAACAACAGTATTAGTGTACATGCAAAACATTCGTATACCATTTACTATAACAAAACTTTATAGTTAATAGGGACGACTTATATTAGATATAAAACAAAGCACTAGGTTAAAGGGTTCTACACTTTTAACGTGTATATTTATTATATTGAACATACCAGAAACTTGTTGTAGAATATCTGCTACAGTGGATTGGGTAGACATGTACAGCAAATGGTGATAATGTCCTAGAGGAAAAGCTGGATGCGGAGGCATCACTGGTACATTACTGCTGCCAATAGTTGATAGTTTCATAGGTACTTCAGACGTGACAGAAACTAAGATCTTTTCGCCTTCCAACAAAAGTTGTAAAATTAACCTTCTTGTGAAGCCTGAAATGCCATGCAAACCTCTTGGCCCTGGAAAAAGACGTAATCGATTATTTAGCAATCATTTACTACAAATAATTATTTTATTTTAAATACTCTTGCAATACCTGCTGGAGGTTTCTGTTGTATAATGACTTCAGTCAAAAGTTCAGCTAATAATTCCTGATTAGCCGGATGACACCAGCAGCATTTTGATAAGAACTTAATCATGGCACTTTCTAATTTTGCATAAGACGCACTATGTTTTGAACACCTATACAAAAAAGTTTTTAGATATTTGATATAAATCATACATATTCTAGACAAAACTATACTCAATTACTTATAAATATTTCTTGGGTACTTCAAAATATAACATTTAAGATAAACATAATACTAACCTTAGAGAAGAAACTGAAGAATTTTTAATTGGTCTATCACTTAACAATATGAGTAAAGGTAACCAAAAACCACTGCCTTCTTTGCCAAGCCAATCTCGCATTTTACCTTCGGAACAAACGAGCGACAAAAATTCTAATACTATAGCTATGCTCTCTGGTTCTGTCATATCTAAACCATCTGTTCTATTTTCTTGCGATGGACTTTCACCAGCCTTATCGCTGTCAGTTAAACCACTATTGCTTCCAGATGCTGCATTGGAGCATGTAGGAGTTTCCGTTTCATTGTTTGACTGTAATAAATACAAAAATTAGTTACAGAATATTTCAATTATAGACATATTTTATAAAGGAATTGATAAAGTCAGCGAACCGATTTTCTTTCAGAACGTTGCTGTTGTATTTTATGAATATCTCGTGATTGTTTTGACTGTTCCAAAATTGAAAATTCCATTATACAAGCAGTTAATAAAGTTGGTAAACCGGAGTTGATCAACTGACAAATGCCCGGAGGCGATCGCGCTGCTGCGGCTATTGACAATAGTTGACCTTTTGTCAACGATAGGTGTTTGAATTCTGAGTAAGCCAGATGCTGATACCATTCGTTAAGATCAGCGACGCTCTTACGATCATCCGTCTGAACTTCACTTTCCTTTCGATCATCAGATATCGAGGCACCCGATTGGCCACTCGATAGATTTGGCACAATTATTTGAACTTTCTGCAAAAGAGTTTGGAAGAAATCTGGCTTAACGAAGCAGAATGAGCATAAAACTGCATCAATAGACTGTTTTAACGCTGAGTTTGTTTCAAGTGTCAAAGTCCATTGATATAACGCACTAAAAAAATAAAGGAGAACGATAAAAATATGTTATTTTAATAAGCTTTTATTCAAAGATAAGCGTCGGCATGCGCATACATTTTTCCCACCCATGCATGTTTGCGTAGTCAATAATAATAAAGTTAATTGATATCATAAAAATAAACTTACTCGTATAATTCTTCAGTTAAAAGTTCTTTTAGATCGTAGTTGATATTTTCAAGTTTCGCGGCTTTCCAAATAATTGTCGAAATACAGTGAATGTAAACAGCTGGTGGAATTGCTATGTTGGAAACACCAAAAGCGTCACTGTTTACACTACCAGATACAGAAGATTTGGCTATGGTGTAAAGCCAAGTTAAAATTGCAGACATGCGAGCTTTTGTATTAGAATCTTGAGCCGAACAGAGTTGTTCCAACAGTTCGACTACCATTTGAATAGTCGTCGTTTCCTGGCTTAATACAGAACCTTGCAGAAGAGGCGCACTTCTGTTGTTTAATAAGAGATTGATTAAGCGAAGTCCAAGATCACAAGAGTGTAAACCAAGCTGCAGAAGTACTCTTTCCAAATTCGGAGTGAAGAGAGACGGAGCAGGAAGTAATAACAAATTGCAGCAAGATTCCACTAAACCCTCAACTGAAGCGGCTGAATTCAGAACTTCCACGGTTAGATTGCCGTTTACAGTACTAACTGACAAACATTGGTGAACTAGTCGCAGCCATCCCAGACTAAGAAGTATGACAAATTTGTTGTATATTTAAAGTATAGATCATATTTTTTTTTAAATGTAAGCAGTAGTTACCTTGTTTTAGTGAGTTGTTCTTCATCTATGATATCATGATTTGATTTAGGATCGCCAAAGGCAGTTGTACCAAGTAAACGAATATGACTCAGACTTATGTTCGTCGAATCTCGAGGTTTGTACAGTCTTACAAGAACGGCAGTTGCAACTTCAGGTTGTGATAGAGTTAAACGAATGAATGCAAGACCAGCCGTTGGCATTGGTGGACAAATAGGAGTTAAGGCAGTGTTTCCTTCTCGAGAAATTTCCAAAGCTACAGCGGATGGGCATGCTGAAAGAATATTCCAATTATCATGCGTTATCTTTAACGAAATAAGGCAATTGGTAGAACGACTTAAGAAAAACTTCAAAGCTTACTTGATAAAGATGTCATATGTGGCTGTAATTCAACTTTTTTCAATAAAATTGCACATGGTAACGTGATGGTTAAATCAACCCACGCTTCATCGGGATAAAAATGGTACGACCATGCAGCAGTTCTAGCTCTTTTAGGAGGTGTTGTGCTTTGAATGAGTACATCAGCTGGCTGTGCTGTTGGGTGAAGCCAGGACACAGTTCCAAGTGGTGCAAAATTTAGAAGTCCATCTTCAAATGATTCCAATGCATTCGCAGACTTTTTGCTACTACTGCTACTTGACACTACCGGTGTCAAGCTTGATGCATTTGATAAATGTTGCATTACAAGGGCAATAACCCCTGGATTCGATCCATTACCGCTATAATTCTTGCTCGACTTGACAAGATTTTCGCATAAAACTTTTACACCGCCCATCGATGTGAAGACCGATAACGAAGCTTCATTATCGAGAACTCGTAGAATAAACCACAGCAGAGGCTCGGATAGCTGCATTACGTCGGTATGTCGATCAGAAATTCCTTGTCGGCAAGCTATATAATTAAAGGAAATTATTATCGCTATCGTTTTTAAAAATATTAATAATCTTAAAAATAGCATATCTTCAACATTTTTATGCTTATCATTAAAGGATCATTACAATTAAAAAAGTTTTATCTTTATGAATTAAAACAATCTCTTAAAATAAAATCTCGCAATTTTATATCATAAACAGAAATTATAATGAAAATTATACACTTATAAAAAAGCTCATAATATACTACACTTACAGGATGCAAGGTATTGATATACAGGATTCAAGACAAGTGCTGGTGTACTGGCTTTTTTCATTAGTGTACATAGTAATTGGAAAGTAGCGTCTGGTATAGACGGCGGTACAGTCAACTCAGTGGTAGCATTTGTACTGGATCCTTCCCCTAAAAGCATAACTAAAGACGATCCTGAACTGTGACCAAGTGCACCCAATAGTCGCATCATTGTGGGTTTATGTTGTAAAACTAAAAATTTTCATAAAATTGCAGATTAAATTTGTAATTTGCAGTTCGAATTCTGAGTAAATTCATAATTATTTTTATTACCAGTATCCGCGACGCATGGAACTCTAGGCTTGGATGTTTGATGGGCCCTTGTAGAAGTTTGTTGTTCCGCAACCTTACTTTCATCAGTTTGTGAAGTGTTCATTTTCTCTTGACTGTCAATTTGACTGGACATTGAACTTTGGGAGGGCTCTCCAAGCTCCATTTCTGTTGTAGTATCTGATCGTCCACCACGAACCTACGGGAGAACATTTTAAAATTTGCGCATAATTTAAATAGATTATTTCCCTGTTTCATACTTTTTTTTTAAATATAAAATTTTTATTTACTTACGTTTGGTAAAGGAGTTTGCACAAGCCTGCAAACAAGTTTAATTAGAGCAACTACCAATGCATCCCAAGAAGCAGGTCGACCTTGTCTTGAATCTCCTCCAAGTACACAAGCATAAAGCCCGCCAAAACCTCCAGATTGGCTAGTAGAGTCAGTTGTTCCACCGCATTGTGCACCAACTACAAACATTTTTAAATTTTATTTTAATGAAAAATGTGATTACTAAATTACATGCATTTGCAAGCGTATAATAATTAAAGAAGTAAATAAATTAATATGTTTAGATCTTTTATTAAAAAGTTGAAAAAAATGTTCGTATTTACCTCCGGCTCCTCTTACGTATGTAGAAACTAGTTCTCCTACGCATTCTGATATGCTCATAGCTGTGCGTAAGTCGGTATTCACGAAATTCAAGTTAAGTAGCGAAGTGATAAGCTTGCATTGCGCATCTAGTGGACCACGTCTTGCAACAAGCGCTCCTCCTGGCTGTACTAATTGGTATACAACCCATAGTAACAGTTCCTTCAGTGAATTTCCAAGCGCACTGCCTGGTGTAATCACGTCACAACGCATTTCCAACCTTACGAGGAAATCTTGTAAAGCTTGACATAATGTTGGGCCAGCCTGATAAATATGCAAATCATCGTCATAACTCTGACAAAATAGAAAAAAAAAAAAGAAAAAAAATAAAAAAATAAAAAAAGAATAAATAAAAAATAAAAAAAAAATAAAATAAAATAAAAAAATAAATAAAAAAATAATAAATAAAAAATAAATAAAAATTAAAGAATTTGTACACTGATACTTCTTTGTTTGTTTAAAATTATCAATCGTTTCGAATATACTACTAATACAATTTTACTAAAATCGGAAACTATTCTAGTTTATAAAAGTTAGTAATAAATAATCTATTTAAGGTGAAAAGAATATTAATCGTTATTTTATTACATATTAAAAGTATTTTTTAAATTTTACTTATTCGTAATTATAAATAAATTGTCAAAACCTAACTTTTGCTTTTCATATTGTAATTATGTAATAATCAATTCCATACTAAATTAAGTATTGTTATTTACCATTCCAAAGTGTTTGTTAGCAGTGTCAACATTGAGTCCATTTCCTGAGAGGAGACGAAGAAGCATAGCACCCATATTTCGCTCTTTAATAATGCATCCAGCCATACCACCTAAGAGTCCATCCAGTGGAGTACTACAACTAGCAGCTTCAACTTGTTCAGCTTGTATAGGCTGATTACTAGCAAGAGTCAAACACTGTAGTGCATAACACCAAGCTCGTAAAGATACACCTGGATGCCTACAAGAATAAATAGAATAGTTGATTAATATATATTTAAAAGAAACTTATTTTAACAAGTATATAAACTTGCCATGAAAATGCAGAAATCAATCCAGAGATTGCTGTGGAACTCAATGGAATCACAGGAGTTAACGAAGGATCAAAATTATTTGAGCTTCCCTCTCCGGCAGCATCAAGATTCAAAGTTAACCATAATTGCAACACCAATTCTAAATTTGTTCCCATACTCTGTTACAAAAATATTAATATCAAAACATCATAAAATGAGAACAGGCATAAAATTATTAAACTAAATGATGCTTACTTGAATGTACAATTCCGTGAAAATTTTATCGAAACACCTAGTTAACATATACAAACTTGATGGTGGTGATTCTGATGAAGTCCAAGCTTCTTGACTTCTATCAGAATAACTAGATGGTCTCGAAGCAGAAGCCTGTGAATGCCGAGTCGAATCGGCAGGAGGCTATATTTAAATTATAAAGTTAATTATGTATTTTCACAAAGATTTTTTGAATCATGATAAAGATTGATAACTTACATTGATTGTAGCATTAATACCAAGTGGCAAGTTGTACGTTCCAAGAGCAGAAAGTCTACGAAGTGCGATCTCAACACCAATTTCAACTCCATATTCTAACCTTGCATCAATAGCTTGGGAAATACTGGATAAAAAATATTAATTTATTTTTATATTGATTGTCTTTTTGAAATTATTTTAAATAAGTTTTTAAATTTAGATAAAAATGAAACATACCCTGAACTTGTTACTGTTGGATATTTCGAAACAGTGCTACCTTTTTTCAAAATAGTTTTACCACGTTCTAAAATATTATCGAAAAACTCTTCAAATTCGCTATCATCAGACTCCAACAAAGAAGGGAGATTAAATCCACTAGTTTTTGATGAAGAATTAGTGGCGGGACCAACGATGATACTATCTTGGGTATCTTCGTCGCCATCTGCAAAGCCTTCATCGTTTCCAAAAGTATTTGAACCACTTGTTCCTGCAACTGCAGCTGCATCATCATCTGCTGCTCTAGCTTCTTCAGAAGGTAAAGCTTCAAAGATTTCTTCTGATCCACCAGCTTCGTTGGCTGTAGGATGTCTTGGATATAACTTCTCACCTAAAAATGAAAATTAATTTATTTAAGGATACACAGAACATTATTATAATACTAATAAAAACATTGTTTTTTTAGTAAAAATTCTTTAACTATTATTTACTTACCTTCTAGTAAATCTTGTAAAAGACAAGAGACAGCATGTGACAACCAAGCAGTATCAGAAGTTCCAGTAGCTAATCTGACTAATTTTAAAAGTTGATCTTCTGTCATGAGCTCTCCTAAACTGATTGCTGGTCTGGTAGATACCACTAATCGAGCTACTACCTAAAATTCACAATTAACCAATGAAATTGATAAGGTTTTTTGTGAATAATTCTTAATATAAAAAATTAATTTGACTCACTTTACAGGCTAACAGGAACATATCAACGTTAGAAGCATTATTTAGCAGTAAAGCTATAAGTCCACGAGCTACAGGTAATACATATTGATGTGATAGATTAGTAGAGAAATCTCCATCTGGGTCCGGTGGTTCTGATTGACTACAAAAAATTATTAATTAATTTAATAAAGTTTTTCTTTTATAAATAAACAATTTTTACAAGATTGAAATCATAGTCGCATTTACCTTGTGCTTGGTTGTGGTTGAGATCTGGAGCTTCGACTTAAATGTTGTAGATCGGTTTTCCGAAGACTAAATAAATCCTTAAAATGCTTTGAAGAGTGTTGCTTTAAAGTTTTTTTGTAAAATTTCTCTTGAGATTTAAATGCAGCTTCCAATTTGGTTGAAATTGTGGAAGCCTGCGAGGACAGAATAGAAAGTATCTTCGAAAGATTCCATTTAAAACAATTTATTAACTTGACGATGAAATAGTGTTAAATTATAAATTACCTGTGATGAATGAAAAGATTTTTTCGCATTCTCCAAATCTTGTAATTGTTGTTTATGGTGCATAAGTCGTTTTTGTAACTTTTTGCGGTAGCTTCTAGAAGCTGAAGAGCGACTAAAACTGACAAATTTTCTTTGCATAGCTAACTCTCCTTGAATGAACTCCCATCGTGATGAATATCCTGTAAAATTTGGCATATAATAGTAATTTAAGTTTAATTCAAAATATTTTATTTGATTAGATTTTATTTATATATTTTTTGCATCAATTCAAGTTAAACTGTTGCCAATTTTGTCTAAACAAGTACCTTGATCTTTGGGCTTATCGTGATTCTCTTCAAGAGAAGAAGAATGCGTTGCAGTTGTGTCCAAACATACAGATAAAAAGAGAAGAACCCATCCAATTAGGGTTGTATCAAGTCTACTTGAATTGTCTATCTGTCCAGTAGATGTAGGCCCTAATAGCTTTCCAAGAACACGAACCATAGCATCTATCACTGAAGATTTATTAGCTCCAGCAAGTAATGACTTGCGTCCAAGGAATGTTAACAAAATGAATACCCTAGAATCGTTATACACAATTAGTTTTCATATCATTCTACCACAAATAGGCTACGAAGACTGGAATAATCTTTCTTCTACTCTGAAAAACTGTGTTAATCTCTCTTCTTTTAAGAGAATGTTAAAGTCTTCGATAACCGCCTACTATTAGCTATTGTAAGATTGTACTATGCGCTGTTTTCTCTTGTGTTTTCTTTTTTTTTGTATATAAACTTTTGTATACTTAAAAACCGTTATAATGTACAGAGGGCTTTTTGCCCGTTGATCCAATAAATAAATGAATAAATAAATAAATAAATATTAGATTATGATTAAAAATTAAGTTGCATGTGAAAGAAACATCAATTTCAAATACGAGTTACAGAAATTATGGGAACAAAATATTAGTATGAACGTTTTAAACATGCTTTTCATAATTGATACTAGTTGCAAGAAGTTTTTTAAGTCTTAGCTTAGTCCATTTACCTGTCTTGAGGGAAAATATGAGTCGATGAGGCAGAGTAAAGATTTATCAATGTATTAGCGAGGAAATTTCCCCACCAAGTTTGATGTCCAGCCATTCGAGCTAAAAGAGCTACAGCATAAAGTTGCAAGTGGGGTGCTGGAGTCATGACGCAAATATAATTAAATAATTTTTCACAAACAGCCGGTGTAAACGAATCATATAAGGTAACTGGCACCTGTTGAAAACGCAAAAATTAACAATTACATAAATATTGTTAGATAAATATATTTATTAAAGAAACTTACACTAGGTACAGGACCGATTTCGTACACAGTGTAAAGCAAAATGTCTAATAATGTTTCTCCAAGGATACGTAATTTATCACTAGAAGCACCAGCTAGGGTAGTTGGAAGAGCAATTTCAGAGCTTCTCCATGATTCTAATCGTTGCCATACTCCACGGATTATGTTGAGTTGATGTTGGTACATTATACATTCCTACATAAGAAAAATATCATTTTAATCGTATTTACATTTATTATTGATAATAATATAAATATAATTCTGTTATTTAGTATAATACTGATTAAAATAATACAATATAATCACAATTATATATAACATTGATTACAACCAATAGATTGTTACCTGATAAGTTGATAAGATTTTGGCTGAAGGTTGTTCCTTACTGTCACTAGCATTTTTACTGTGGCTCAAATAGTGTTGCATATGTATAACATTAGGAGTTTCTGTACATAGCAAAGGATCTAAATAACCCTTCAACCGCTCGGTTGCTAATGTAAATCTGAAAAAAAAATAATTTTAGTAATATTAAAGTAAAACTGAATTAACTTAGAAATTAGTTATGAATGAACTAACCTGCATTGCACATCTTCAGCGAGAGCAGATAAAATGGTGCATTGTGATTCAATAGTGCTTTGCAACACTGGATCGGAGATATTATTGACATTTGTTTCAGAAACAGTAAATTCCGAATAGTCTTCTCCAGGTAAAACCACCATATGACCATAAAACATTCCTAAAGGAATTTTGCAACGTGTCGTGGACATACCATATCGGCCAATTGTTGTTATCTAAAATTTAAATTTATAATTCATTAATATTTATAAAATTATATTTCGAAAAATTTAGATGATAATATATTATATACATTGATCTCTTTAAATTATTACAAATTCAAAGTTGTCAAAGGAACGAATATTACCTTTAAATATCTACACACTGGAGGAGGCTGCAAGTCACTGACCACCAATGGTTTGTTACCTATGTCACCAGCAACCACTAGACGAATGCCGTCGGTTTCTTCGCTCTTAGTCCATATATCAATTGAAAGTGAAACTAAATCATTGCAAGCAGGTATCATCAAATCAGTAAGCAATACCGGAGCACCAAAATCTAGAATAACAAATCTTCTTGCTCCCGAATGCATTCTCTCAACAACTAAAGCTTGTTGTGGTGGCCAACAAAGCAATCGACCCCATGGAAAAGTAATATCATCCTTCTGAAACAAGTTAAATATTGAATATTTTATTTAAGGATTTATAAACAAACAACAACTATTTATAACAACATTTATTTGTATGCAAAACTAATTATCATTCTTTCATATACTGTAACATAGAACAAGCAAAATAAAACTAATTTTGATTTTATACATTATAACTGTCAACATTGTTAAAAAGCTACTTAGTATCTCCAGCCCATAGTTTTCATTATCTTTAAAAGTTTAACAAGAATATCAACCTACCACTACTATATACATATATTTTGGATAGAAAGCGAAATACAAATAAAAACAATACATTTAAAGAAACAGAAAACTTATCACGTAACATAAATATCTAACATATTATAATCACTTTGTTGACATCTAAATCATATATTTTACACAATTTGTCAATTCTCATTTTCTTATTCTATTGGTATCAATTTGAACAGTACAGAAGAAACATATTTACAATATTATGTGATATCAATTTAATTAAAATCAGGAAAAGTTCTACTTAGCATTAAATAGTACTTTTCGACACTGGTGGGGAAATCCATTATTTCGCTTATGTGACATTTTGCATGAGCGAAGCGAGTGCGAAAATGTCACATGAGCTAAATAATCGACTTACGCACTAGTTTCGAACAGCATTTTATACCACGAGCGCCGAAAAATCATACCAATGTTGTGATTTTAAGGTTAGAGTTGTATAAAATTGTTTCTTTTGAAGAAAAATAAATTGTACATAGAAGCTTTAATGCCATGGAAATGTTATACTATGCTATCCTTAATTAAGCATATTTTATGTTAGTTCGTAATACTCAAAATTGAAATAATAGATTCTCGTTACAGTTCCTTATATTTTCAAACTTTAGAAGTGTGTAAGTGTAAGCAATGCGGTTTTTTGATTTTTTTTATGCTCAGATTACAAGTAAATTTAGCAAAATATATTGAGCAGAGTGCATTAAAAGCTTAATTCATAGTTGTGCTTAAAATAACTTTTCAAAGTATTTTTTTATGGATCTCGCTAGTAAATTTGTTAGCGATGTGTAATCATCAATTTGTTAATAATACATAGCACGAAAAATTAATAAATTTTTATACGTAGTATCATAATTGTGTAAACATGATATTGATATTATAATGTATAAAGGAATTATAAAGAAAAAATCTCTAATTTGCACAATACTATAATTTAACTTTCAATGCAGTGATAGTTTGCCAACAAAGATCCAAAACCCTTTAATTTCGTGTACAAATTTACTACATAAATAAAAGAACACGAATAGAAAAAATAAGTTCCTATAAACAATGGAAATAAGGTATAAGACGATACAGGTTGCTTTCATCTGTGCGTATTCATGACTACCTTTTTCGAACTGGTATCTTCAACTTTGTTTGACGAAGTACCGACGTTCATAATAGAGGGTTTTTCTTTTGCAATAGAAGTTAATGTTGGGGGTTTATCGTTAAATACGCTCCAGATGTGAGTTGTACCAGAAATAGCATCGTCGCTATCTGATTGATCGTCAGGTGTGTAAAAATCTTGAGCCTTCTTTGGCACAACTTCGTAGCTGACTTTTGGTAAACCTTTCTTGCAATGACTAAGCAGATCGTCTAATTTGGTTGACAACTTAACTTGAAGATCTGGTCCTACTGATCCAGCCTCGAGATTCTACAATGTTATAATGATTTCTTGTCAAGATAATTATCGGAATCGGGCCGGAGTACAAATTCTTGCCAGATAATTTTTTTCAATTTTTTTCATTTACTTTATTATTTTACATAATAAGTAAATTTTAATACTAAGACTTGATAAAGGCATTATCTGTAGATATGGGTACACTTCTGTCCATTAGCGCAATATATCTTTGATAAAGGTTATATACAATGCATCAGCTATAATAATATTTACAATTTTCTTGATCCTAATCTATTGCATATTTGATTCAAAACGTTAATTGTTTTCCCTAAATTTTAGTCTCATCTATGTTCATTAGTTTTAATACATTATAAATACATTCCTAAAGTTTGACAATTTAGTCGTTCTTCAATCATTATAATATCAAAAATAAACATATGAAGAAAGTAATCAATACCATGCTTATCAAATTAATAAAGTCACAATTCATAATTTTCAACCATTTCTTCAATGATACTTACGTAAGCGTGATGAATTATTTTATGATCCGATGCAGCATTGGTAGTGGGTGCCGCCGACTCATAAAGTGCACTTCCAATAGTTACTGTGCTAATACTGGGATCGATTTTCTCCATTTTTGTTCCATCAGAAGCGGCGTGACATGTAAAATGTAAAGGTTCAACCTGTAAAACAAGAGATAAATAAATTATTTGATGTGTCTATTAGTAGAACACTTTTATAAAAATAATTAAAATTTATGTATAAATGTAAATTTACCTCAAGAAGACCTTTCATACTATGATTCGCGCAAAGTGCTTTTAATTTGCTAGGCAGAATAAGATCACCAGCGGAAGGTAGTGATAATAAGTCTCGCAAATCAATGGCATCTTGAGTATATGATGAATTTGTTGATGTTACAGAAGTGCTCGATTGTTCACCAGTAGTAATGGAGGAATATGTATTGGTCACAGGTACTGAACTTGATTTTGGTGATACAGGGGGATCCATATCAAACAATTCTGTCTCAAATGGTGAGTTATATAATCCAAACCTGAAAATATATGTTGAAATGAAATATTTTAAATTTCAGTAAAAAATAGTTAGAAATGGATTTATACTTAAAATAAAATACAATACCTTGTGGCCAGTAACAAGTGGTAAGGATTCACACGTTTTGACATTTCTGTAGCTATTTCCTGAATTAGGTTTATACATTGTTGAGCTACACTATGATTTCTATCTAATGGTAACAATCTCGTTATGAGTACAGCAAGCCATCGTAATGAACCCGCCCATTGTACACTTGCTATATAGGGTATTAAGGTCACTAAAACTGACAGAACAGCTTCTTCGAAAGCATGTGGTGCTGGATCCTCTAAATTATGAAGACCCCTGAAAAAGAGAAAAATATTATTTAAGAACATCTGTATTTAAATATAATCTCTAGTAATATTAATACTTTATCCTTAAGATACATACTCGCTACACAATACAATTAGTTTAACACATTTGTGCGCTATGCTTCGCCCAGCGTGAAGCAAACAAGTACGTAATAAACTAGGTAATCTTTCCTGTACACAGCGTACGGTTTCCAATTGCATTGCTTTTGTTTTTGTACTGTTTAAATCAGTACGTAGTCGTGTTAATCTTATTGCTGCAACCCATATTAAAATATCCAGAGCTAATGATTGAGCGACTGGCGACCTATGCAAATGTTAAGGATTTAGTTAGATACGGAATTATGCGAATGATGAATAGTGTCACTTTTTTCTTACTTGTCTGATGTTTCTAAGCAGGCTACACTAAGTAAATTTTCGATAAAAGTTTTCGATTCTAACATCGCACATCTCTGTAATTTTTCATTTGAAATTTTTGTCCGATGCACCGACCTTACAGTAATTGAAATTTCATGTATCCAATCACAGCCATTATAATCTAGCTTTTTAGTAGCATTTGTAGCAAATCTTTCTATTGTCGTGCCAGGAGGAAGTGGACCAGTTTCGTCTATCCTTAATTTTTTTGAAGTCGGTGGCTTCGATTCTAATAAACTTGATCTTGATTTTGACGATGCCTGTAAAAGTATATATTTTATTGCTTTTAGTTCATTTTTAATATTAAAAATAAATAATTTTTTTTCAACGGTTTAAGTCGTTTTTTTAATGCCGTTACAACATCCCTTGTTGATAATTTTTTCATAAAATTAACATTATTTAAATTTTGTTGATGAAAAATTTCTAATATCAAAAATTTTAGACAAAAAATATAAAATGATGAAGAAAAATATTTATCACTTTAAACAAATTAAATTTGTGACTATACAGTAAATAAAAGTTCAAAATGCTAACCCCTTCTTTGGTAGGATCAATCAAAGCCTTAATATGAACCAGAAGTGTTTTAGCTTTAGTTCTGAAAAGTTTGGGGCTAGTAAGAGTCACGCAACCAGAATGATCGGATAAGTCCATACAGCGTTGTAAATTTATAGGACCACATAAAATTTCAGTATTGTGGTGTTTTTGATACTCCTCCGTGATTATTGGATTATCAGCCTTTTGTTCACGACCTATTCTAAAGTCTATTTTTTCATCGACAGGAATCAAAAGAGACTTCCGACCAATCCCTGTCATGTTTTGTTTAAGAAGTGTGACTTGTATCATTGGAAGCTCGAGACATGGGTAATGTAAACTGAATCGAACATCGACGTGTCCAACATTACCCGCAGCGTATCGTGGTAACGTAAGCTCGAAAATATGTTCATCCCAAGTAGTCCTGTAAGAATTGAAATGTAAAATTTATAAATGATCTTTTATATAATTACTAACGCAAAAATAATTAATTTAAACAATAATTTTGATCACAATTGGCTAAGTTAATGTAAAAATATAGAGATAGCATATTATGGTTATTTACTTCCGTATACTATGTATAACTTTTTCATTGTTTTTACAATTGTGTGTATATCAAAGACTACAGCAAGTTATTATACAATACTTACACATCATTTTGTAATCGCCAAGTACGCGTATGATATTGATCTTCAGATTGATGAAGATGTTGAGGATACCGACGTTGACGCTGAGCTTGCATCATTTCGCTCCAACATGGTGGAACTGTGGCACCATAAGCTGGGGCGTGTCGATTAAATCTTGTCAAATCATATAACATTCGTAAATCAGAATACGTCAAGTTTTGTCTATGTGCTAAAATATGTTCTCTGAAAAGTAATACATTTAACATAAATATTTTTCAAAGCATTCAATTTACCTAAGAAATTCAAGAGATAGTCGATTTCGATATCAATTAAAAAACGCATTTTGAAGGCACAGCGTTCTCATTTATTGGAAAAATGCTGATAAATTTTTAAGTACTCACGGATTTACAGGAGATGATGTTGAAGTACTAGGGGCTATTAATTCACTTTCATCACTGATACTAGTACACTGGTCGGTGATCATTTGTAAATCATCGACATCCTTTTCTTCAGTTGAATCATCGTCTGTTGTCATACTGAAGAAATGAAGTGCACCGTCACTAGTGCACGCACATAACCTTTCCAATCCTAAGGGGAACAGTTTTCGTCAATTGCAATAAAAATAAGTATGAAATATATTAAATATTTTTACAATCTTTACGTTATCGAATAAACTTTGCGAGTTACGCACACTTTCGTCTAAATGATAAATAAGCTTAGATTTCAGAATCATTAACTCCCAAACTATTGTGTTTACACATATTGATACTTGTTTTTAGGTATACATTTAATTTGAATTGTAAATACAAGTAACAAAATTTTAAGAAAATACAATATTTACCGCAGATATCGGAATTTTACTACTATATCAACCTATCAAAATAGATAATATTTATATGGACTCTTTGACAAACTAGTTCAATTTATTTACTTTCAATACCGTTCTAAATAGCTATGAGGTGAAAATATCAAAAGGAATTTTTGAAAAAGTTTGAATTCAATTAAAAATAACTAAATCCTATTATAATGTAGAAAAACAAAACGGAAGCAAAAATAAATGTTTTTTTTTTAAACAAAGTTGACTTACTTGTACAATACGCAGCTGAAATGAATTTCCGTCCATCTAGTTTTGCCTCAGTAATAGTCTTGAGCGTGCTTAAGTCCAATAACCTCACGGCGCCATCCTTACAAACTAAGGCCACTTGTCCACGGGGTTGCGTGCCCGAGCTGTCTGTTGAGCTTGCAGAGAATTGCGTACTGTCCGACAGATCGGACAGTCTGCTTTTCTCTGGTATTGGAAGGAGCACGCACTCGAAGGGTGCTTGATCTGGTGGTAGCTCTCGCCTTAGGATTGGTTCTGTCGTCAGCTTTACCACCTTATCAGAGAAATCTAAGGCGTAGACCAGCAGTATGGAATTCGTGCTTATCATCACCTCTTTTGGTGTTTCACCGTTGATCATCGTTTTAGTTTGTACATCGTCCTCGTCCCAGTACATGAAGCCTTTCGGAGCTGCAGCTAAACAATGAAACAGGTAATAATAATAGATTATTTTGCAATCAAATATACTAAATGAAGGTAATTTTCTAAACCGAAAAATTTTGATAAAAAAGATTAAATTAAAGAAAAGGATATTTACTCTCATCATCAACATCCATTTGGTTAGCATTAGAAAATGACGACTCCGGTTCTCTAGGTTCTGTTTCGGGACAAAGTGTAACGAACAAATGCTTGCCATCCTTCGTAGGCATGACATTGTTAATTTTCAACGAGTCTTCTGCCTCTATACGTATTGTTTGTATAACCACAGGCTCTGCTTTCGTCGTTTTAATGGTATCTAAAGTTTTCCTCAACTGCGTCATTTTTGACGTGGAGGCAAACTGATCCGGTCCGTAGGGATTTATCGGGTTAGAGTTAGCATCGAAAGAACTCGATGTCGGTAGACTACTATTAACAGGCATTCCATACAAAATGCCATTGGCAGTAGGTGTCCCCAGGATGGTGTGTGGCGACGCTGCGAATATGCTGTCGTAAGGCGCGTTGCCGACCATCTCAGAGTCCACGTCCTCATTGATCTCCTCGAGGAGGAATTTACTCAACAGAATCTCTTGGTACAGGCTCTCTTGCCTGATGCCATTCGTGCTAGCACTTGTGCCCGTGCCCGAGAGTTGCTTCTTGCTCTTGCCGCTGTCCTTCGAGCCGTCTTTCTTCAGCGGCTGAGGCTGTGCTGTCTTGTGATGAAAATCGCAGAGTACGAGATAGTGCGACCTCGTCGAATTGCACGTGACGTTGTCCTCGGCCGTAGCCACCTTCATGATGTCGAGGCTATTGCTGCTTGCGGCGCTGTTAGCGCTGTTCATCGCTCGTACGAGAGACGACGAAGAGGCCAAGTCCGTCGATGCTGCCCACACGTTCTCAAGGCTCCTGAGCTGTTGCTGAGCAGACGAGGAACCAGGGTTGCCTGCAAAACTTGAACTAACAGATACGCCGCAAACGAGGCATGGCCTAATAGAAATCGTCGAGCTGATGCCGGTGCTACTGCCGTCCTGCGACGACGTTGCTGTCGAACTACTTGACGAGCTGATGTTCTTGTTGTCGTTCTCTAATTTCGGGCCATCAATAAGTGCCAGAGCTGTCAACTGGAGTCTATTGCTGCCAGTGCTGTGCAGATTCGAACTGGGTTTGTAGGCATCGGCGATTGCATCCGTTTCCGAAACTAGGTTTGGCAAATACGAACTTGACGTCGTGGAAGCTGACTTCGAGGCGACAAATTGAAAGGAATCCTTGTTATTCGCCTCGCCATCGTAAGGATTTATATAGAAGGACACTTCTCTCTGAAACAATTAAATGGGATATTTTGTAAAAATTAACATAGTTAATAGTAATTTGTATTATTATTCATAAATACAAATAGTAAATTTAAGAGAAAAGAATACAATCAATAGGATTTTTAAAAGTTAAATTTTTTTTTTTTTTTTTTCATAAAATTTCATTATTAAATAAATATTTTAAAAAATTACAGCAAAGATTTAATTGAGGAATTACTTCACTCGATAGTGAAATATGGCAATTTCAATCAATGGGTTTAAGTAATGGGAAAAATCGAGTTAAAAATTGAATCGCAACAAAGATTAATTCTTATACATAGGATGTCAAAAATATTTAAAACGAGTATCGACGTAATAAGGAAAAAAATATTATGGCATAAGAAAATGTACAACAATTAACATAGATAATTTTAAATGCAAAAAGTCATTAACCATGTTTGCTAACTGCCACATTTTAGTCATTAAAATAAATTACGATAAACTGCGACAACTATTGTACCTTTGTCTGATTCTGCACGTTCCAAACGTTAATAAAACCGCTATTTGAGGCCGTAGACACGAGACCGCTGACGTTAGTTACGCCGACGACGTCGACGGACTCTCCCGATGCCTGTGCGGGTGCAGTAGCCAGGGTCACCGAAAACGGTACATTCTGCGTGTATTCGCCCTTGACGAACGGACAGGCAGGCGAGTGGCGTTCATGCTCAGACCATGGCTCATCAGTTGGCTCCCAGCAGACGAGACAGACGTTGCATGTAAAACACATCGCCCGATCCTCGCCTGTCGAATTCGGCTGGTGGTAGAAACCGGCTTGCGCCATTTGGTTGGGTAACGCCCATCTGCAACAAAAACAAAGTAATGGAGCAATTAATAAAATAAGTATTGCAAGTTTTATATAAAAATTTCTTTTTTGGTAGATCACAAAAGAAAAAAAAAAAATTTAAAAGATTGATATGCGAAAACTTTTTTTATAAAGTACTAATTCATTATTTTGTTAATTTATACAATGATAAATAATTTTATAATACAAAATAGATAACTTTCAACATTTATTTATGGATATTCAATGCCATAATGGCTCAATAAAAAAAAAACAATTTAAAATTTTTATTCTAGAGTTAACGAAAAAAATAACACGTGTCTTTTTTCTTACACTTTTACTTTACTTAAAACAGTTGAAGAAAATGGTAAAACCTAAATCGCTGCACTTTTTTATGGCATACCCTTAAGTTATTTATTACTCTTTGAAACTTTTGAACACAAAAAAAAAAAAAATGCAGTGCCCTTTGTGTAATTGATTTATTGAACTAGGCATCTTAAATTATTTTCTTTAAAACTGCTGCGAAACAAGCTCATACAAAACTTTTATGATGTAATAATTATTATCGTCCTAAAAAATCTTTAATGATGTAATCTTAATCAGTTACAGAGTCTTGGTATTTTCTAATTTTTTTAATAAATAATTATTTTGCTACTTTAATCATAAGTTTTCAGATTTCATTATCTACAATTTGAAAATGTATAATAATGTGAAATCTTTTCAGTTTTCTTTGTAATAATAATAAATACACAAATACTTACTTGTAATTCATATGGGGCCATTTGGAGAAAGTGTTTCGACGAGCAGCTTCACTAAACATCAAAACTTTTCCACCATTTCCACTTTCTGTGACAAGGCCAGGGAGTAGGCCATTGAGTCGCTCACTAATGGCAGAAGCTATAGGTAATGCAGGTATATGTTTATTTTGACGTTTCAAATCCATTACCAAATTTGAACAGACAAGTTTTAATGCCCCATGTGACAATTTTAGACATATTGTATTCCACTGAAAATAAATTAAGATAATAATTATATGATTAGGTTGAGGTACCTCGAAAACCGATTAGAGTCAATTCAATAAACAATAATATAATAAATTACCAAGTGTTTTTTAATAGAGATATTATTATAAGTAAAATACATAATTAATAAATAATACAATTTTACTGACAACAATTATTTATTAAAACAATATAAATTTTTTAACTAATAACGTTATTTGCTAATTATTTGCATTATAATATTTGTACAATAAAGTAAATTAATTAAAATTACTTTTATTATTAATAAAAATTTTAGTTGAATTCAAGATATTTATAATATTTATTAAAAATTAATATTTGATATGTATGTTTTTAAATTATAATTTTGTCTAAATTTAATTTTTTACAATGTTGAATTCCAGTTTCCATATACAAAACTGCAATTCTTTCTAACTTATATTTAAAAAAAAATTACAAGGGTATGAAAAATAAGTATTCATTTTTCATAACATTCTTATTTAAAACTTATTAAATCGAAATCTTTGAACTATTAATTAATATATTTAAAATTCCAATTTCCAAGTATTGGAGAAATAAAATTAAACTTCGAAATTTTAAGTTTTAAAAATAAAAAGTTATACTTACTTTTTGAGCCTTAATTCCTTTCTTTTTACTTGTTTTGGCAAAAGAAATATTTGTCGACAATTCCTGCAGCACTTCTTGTACATGATCAACTCCTGGTAGTTCTACTGAACGCAAACAGTGATGCAAGATTATTGCTTCCGAAAGTAACATTTCCAATTTAATGGTATCTTCACTTCTAAAAACAGGCATTTGCAAAATGGTATCCAACAGTAAGACTCCATTGTAATCTGCTCGAACTCCAATTCCTCTGCCATCAGTGTACAAGATTTTGTCTATTCCCTCACCTAAGTAAACTCCTTGTAACTTTCCATCTTTTTTATCTGCAAAAAGGTATGAGTTTATATATATATATATATATATATATATATATATACACACGTAATATAATTTAAGTGTATATTCTGGAAATCAACCTTTTGTTTATAAATTGATTAGAATATTAAGGAAATGTCCTATGTTGAATTTTGTTTTATATTAATTTATTTTCAAGTTTTGTAAAAATATTATTTCTAGTTGTTGTTCCCAATGACTTGACATGTAAGAGATAACCAAAACTATTAATAAAAATCAAATATTAATATTGAATATAATAAAAATTTTAAAATATTAAATTATTAGTATGTAATTATTCTATGAGGTTGCATTTTTTTAAAAGCAGATGATTATTCGTTTCACAAAACTATTTTTTTACTAATTTAAAAGCACAGTCAACATTTTTATGAATAGTTTAATAAATTCTGATTCTTACACTGAAAAAATTCTGGCACATAATTTATCTTCATGGTAGTACGAGTGAGCTCGTATGATTTGGCATGAAATAGCTCCCATTTTTGGCATGTAGTACATCTCGAAACTGAAAATTTCAATCATAACCCAACCTAACCTTTACGTTTGGTGTAGCAGATGCATTGCTACAGTACCCATGTTATGCCATTTCGGAGCAATATTCATACCAAATCTAGGGAGAAAATAGCTCCCTGATTTTGTGCGTCAGACGTACGCATGGGGAGGTCTGAAGTACCAGAGTTTTTTCAGTGTATATGATACAACCATTAGACCTTTTGTAAAAGTTTTATTCTTAATAAAGGTTATAATGTTTATGCATATAAAAGACTATGCTAATTCTCTAGTTGGTAAAATCATAAAAGATCATGTCATTTGCTTGGGTGTCATATAGCTTTATATGCCAATAAATGGATGTAATTAAGATTTTATGATTTTCAGTTTTAGTATTCATTTGGTAAAAAGTGCTTAATATGTATTATATTTTATAAAATTTTCACCTGAATAAACTAATTGATGGTAAAGTTATTACAATCTCTTGATTAAATGATAACTGTTTTAAAAACTTTATATCACCTGATAAATACTTTGCGCTTTGTAGTAAAGTACATGAGATAGGTGAAAGAGGATAAATCAAATAAAAATAGAGAAAACTAGAAACTACTTAACCAGTTATAAAAAAGGCTTGGTCATTTAATATTTGAGCAATAATCTAATAACAGGCAAAAAAACTTCAATTTGTCAAGTAACCTAATTTGATCATAATTTTGTAAAAAACATTTCTACATTTTTTTTATGTCAGTTTGCATTGGTGGTAAAGCAAACAAAAATTTCCCCAGTTAAAATTAATGCATGACACATGTTGGAGTTACATAGAAAACAGCAATACAACTTGACTATGATGAAATCAAATGTGAAAATGCTAATTGAAATTTAGCTAATATCATTCCATAAGTTTGTCAAAAACAAGTTTGTGCCACAAAGAACTGTACTATCTTGACAGATATATGCACTTTCACAAAGAAGCCCCCTACAATTAAAATTCAGTTAGCAGGCAGAAACTGACACACTACTAGCGAATCACGTCATTACTGTCTACCCCGAGGATGACTAGTTACCGGGGGCATCTCGCAAAAGGCAAAGTGATAACAAACATTCCGAGATGCCAATGACATAATTGTCGCGGTGAGCAAGTGCATCACTCTCGCGTATAGAGACAGAGATGCTACACCCGCGGCGAGAATGCGTTATCAACAGAAAAACAAACAAACATCGCAAATCGTTTCTTTATCCCATAAAACGCCACTTTCGCGCTAACTGACAGCGCCCGTCCCGACAACCATTGCCCCCTAGGAAGCGATGCGCGTCCCTAATACGCGCGCGCCCATTGATGCTAGGCTCACAGCAGGCTTCTAGGAAGATGCATAGACCCGTGTGCTACGCTGGCCATGCTCGAATTGCTGCTGTTGCTCAGGGGGCTATGCGAGGGAGAGGAGACAGACACTAGGACTCACCGGAAAGGAGGTTGCAGCGCAGTAAGACGACTCCGCAGCTGACGTCGAACACGTGCACCTGGCCCTGGGCAGTGGTGATGAGGAGGACATTGAGGTTCGGGTGATAAACGATCTGCCTGCACTCGGCGCCGACGTTCAGGAATCCGTCCTCCTTGAGCAGCAAGGGATCGTCATCGGCCATCTTAAGCGAGTCGTCGCACTGCCCGCGCCGCAGCCGTCCGCTCGCTCCTGCCCGCCTGTCTTCCCCGTCGTCGTCGTCGTCGCCGTTGTTGTTTTCTCTACTACCGTCGACGTCTTCGTCGTCGCCGTGGCTCGGATGTCTAGGGGATATGCGCGACGACACTCACACTCTCTCTCTCTCACACACACACACACACACACGCAGTCTCCGTATGCGGACACACAGCAGCGAGGTGCTGCAGGCTGCTGCTGCGCTGCGCTGCGCGATTCACACACCGTCGTCGCACGTACAAAAGTGTCTCCTCGCGCTCGCTCTCTGCGCTCTACACTATATGCCCCTCTCCCCCAGTTCCCCTTGCGCGCTCAATCACTCGCTCTCTCTCTCTCTCTCTCACTGGGGCGATGCGCACACCTACGTCGATGATCTCTAGCCCCGCTGCCCCGTCCTCTACGTCGTCGTCGTTTACACGTATATTGTACGTGCGCGAAAGCGCGCACATAGAGTCAGCATACACCAACACTCGTCCTTTCTTTCATTTTCTTTTCCCTATATATTGCTATCCTTATCTTTCTTTTTGTCTCTTCCTCCTTCACGCTCAGCCTCTCTCTCACTATCTTTATCTCTCTCTATCTCGCTTGCGTCTATATAGATCCGGCCATCCGACACGAGAGAACCGTGTTGGCTCAGGCAGCAGCGCATCACCAGCAGCCGCGGAACATTGCGACAAAAAACATCATGGCGCGCGGCTGTTTCTCGTGCACGCCATCTTTGAAATAGAATATAGTTAAGTTTGAGCTACGCAGGCTACGCTATGTCATGCTATATAGTATATACGTATATACGATGGATCATCGGTTTTATGCCTGGCGTCCTCACGAGAGCATGGATCGTCTTGCATGCACGTGTGCGTTGCACTTTTTCACCCGCCGCAGCTGCGCGATTGTTCGCGCAGGCTGAAATCATAGCCGACGACACTCGTGACTCGAGGAAGAAATGCACATAGATGATGATACACACACACATATATGCGCACGGCATGTAGTGGGAGAAACAAGTGGCAGTTTTGGCACTTTTAGCCCTTTTATCCACCCCCCTCTTCGTGCCCGATCATATATATACACACACACACACACTCCATGCATATATGAACGATTCCGAAGTTACGACTTATTGCGGCGTAATACTTATTCATCTCTGGTTGCCCCAGGAGAGTCTTCACTTTCGACGAGAAGACTGTCCTTTCCGCGAACCACGCGAGCCACCGCGTGTCGTTCGAATAGCATGAGCTAACAGCTTTCATTCTTTTGCGTGTAAGTTATGTTTATTGTATCCTCATTTTTCGGTAATGATTAGTTTTGGGTTCGTTTCAGAACGGACTTTTATATTTGTAAATCATTTTAAAAAATTTATAATTGGAAAGTCGGTGTCAAAATTGAATTTCTAAAAATAATGTTCTCTGTATCAAAATTTAAAATTAAAAAAATAATTGAATCAAATCGATTACGTTAATGGTAAATAAAAAAGTAAAATTGAGTTTAATTTGTTTAAATATTAGTTATATACCAGATTAAAAACATAGAAAAATTTGGATAAAAAGAAAAACTGATATTTTATAAATTTTGTAAATTTATAATTAGTGTTTGCAGTAAAGAAAATAACTTTAATAATAAAAACATTTATTTCTTATATTTACAATAACTTATTCTTCAGCTTTCATTTTGTCTCTTAATTTCTTTGACCATAATTGTGGCTTTGCTTCTGGATATTTGTCTGATAAAAAGCTTTTAAGTTCGCCATGTTCAGCATACATTCGAAGCCTCACTTCATCTTGATTCCTTAAGTACTCTTTCTTTCTTAAGTGCAGCCGGTAACTCCTTAATTTTGTATAAAATGGAGGAAATTTTTTCTTTTGCAATACAACTTTACCACCAAGCACATATTGCGTGAAATCCAATATTTCTGTTGATGGGACTTCTTCTGGTTTTCTAACTTCTGATGGACTGGCAATCACTTTTGGATAGTACATATTTTCTTTACGAAATTCAACTAAATGTAGTTTTTTATCTTCTGCTAATTCCTTATGTGTTTTCTATAAATTATACAGAAATATCAATGATTACATGTGAGTAGTTTACCTTTACCATGTGAAAGCTTGGAGCTTGAAGCTTGAAGCTTCTACTCGTAACATGATAAGCAAGTTCAAATTGAAAAATATGCCCAATTTTATAGAAAATTTTTACCTGCTTTAATAATCCAATCAGAAAAGCTTTGATAATATGTTGATAATTGATAGCACCTTCTACTTTTGCATAAAGATCTTTTATTCCAATTACTTCACAAGCACACTTAATAGCTCTGTGACAAACTAAACCATATCCCTCAGGCTTTTTTGTAATAAACACTTTACTGCGTCCAAATTGAGAGAAGATATCATGATATACTGTAACAAGATATCATATATGTGTAATGAATGGAAAATCCATTGTTAAATTTCAATCAAATCTAACTAATTACCTGTGTGATTCTTATATAATGGAACATGCATTAACTTCAAACCAGCTCTATTTTTTGCCAAACGTAAAGCAGACCTTGCCTCTGGTGATTTGCCTATGGCAATTCCACATAATCCATTCTTGTTGCCCGTTATTACAAAAGAACTGTAAGTTCTTTTTTTCCCTAAATTTCCAGTCATGTGAGAAACCATTTTATGTTCTAGAACCTTTGTATCAAAATTATCAAAAGTTTCTGAAAATAAAATATTACAAAATTTATTCTGAATTCTGTGAAAAATTGTTTTACATATAAATTAAATCAATGCAAAAGTTTTACCTTCATTTACTGGGTCTGGAGGTCCAAGACTTCTGCCGCCTACTTTTGCACTTGTCCATCCACGTTCTAAAGGATGTTGTCTTTTTGACCTACCTTTACCCACGCTATCTCGTAAGCTAATTAGTTTTGCTTCTCTTTCTGGATTTTCTGGCAATTTGTCCTGCCTAACAATTACTGAACCTTTCATAATTGGTCCAGTTAAACCAGGCCACAACATATTTATTTTACCTACACCAATCATCTGACCACGATTCAAATTTTTCAAAACTTTATGTGATCCTCTTGCTCTACCTCTATGTCTGCCAGCATTACTGACACTTGTTACTGACTTCCACAAAGTTTCAGCGGTATCTAATATAAAAAAGTAAATTTTACATATTTGAAAGTTTGATTATGTAAAAATTGATAACAACTTACTTTTAGCAAAGAAACTGGTTGGTCGAATTGCACATGATGTAGGAACTTGCGACTTGAGAATATTAAAAGTTCCATTGTTCACATTATTAACAATTCCTAAAATAAGAACAAAATCTAAATTTTCAAATGTTGAGAGACGTTCAAATTTAGGTTATATTTTAACTTTTTCAATCATCAATAATCATTGAAAACAAATAAATTAAACAACTAAATATTTACGATTTGTTGACAACAAAGGTTGAGTTGCTGATTTTATTATCGAGCTATAAACCCGTAGTAAGCGAAAAGCCATTTTCCTCCAATACAGGCAGACGACGGACGACGATGGCAAAGAGGAAACGAGGTCTACGGAAAAAAATAATAGCGGCCGAAACCGCGGAATGCCTGGATCAAAACATTACATAGTAACCGCCGATAGGCGGTAAGGAAGAAATTATTTAGGGAGTGTACATCCTCGTACGTGTAATCGTGTAAGCATACCTCGTACCTCCTATGGATACGAGTCGTATCTCGACCGTGTTCGATTTTATCATCGAATACTTTATCTCCGCTACCGTATGCTTCACGATGAACTAATACGAGACTGGAGAAGCCTCTCTATGGAACCTTGCAATCAATGTTTTTATGTGGTTTATATTTACTCCAAAAATATTTGCTATGTAAATGAAAATAAATTTCAGGTAATGATCAGATTATTTTAATAATGCAGTTATTTCACTTTGTCATCTTATAATATAATTTTTAAAAAGGAAATATGTAAGTGGATCCTTATTAAGAGGTTACAATAATCATTAATAATAAAATAATTGTTATAAAATGTACTTAATACATGTTTCTCTCTTACCTGAAATTTATTCTCACTTCCAGAGCAGATATTTTAGAGTAAATAAAAAACAAAAAAAACATTCATATAAAGATTCAATAGAGAGGCATCTCCAGTCTCGACCATGTTCACCATGGACAAAGTGGTAGCGAAGATAAAGTGCACGCTGACAAAAATAGACAGGGTCGGCTATGCATGTGGACATTTCCGCCAGTTTCGCTACTTAACAACTGAGCTCAGCTACTGATGCCAAAGAAGATAAATATAAATAATACCCCTAGAAACTCTTGGGAATGGATCTCGGATGCAAATTACAGCGTAGGGTGCCTCACTTCCCCTATGTATCACCTTTGCGTTTCTACATACATATATCAATATTCATCACTATAATACTCTTCTATTTATATTATAATATAACAACACTTCGTCGTTGTTTTGCATCATATGGGAGCAACACTAAGGTAACGGAAAACGCGATAACAAAATTTATAAAACAACACCAAATTTCTCGTCATATACATTAAAGTTTTACTAAGTAATATAAATATCGGAAGGCGCGAATAAGTGATGCGTCATACAAATGCAGCTACTCATTATTACAGCTTTCCTTCTACATGTGCTTCCTACATATACTATAGCAAAAAAACTTAAAAAAAAAAAAAAAAAAAAAAAAAAAAATGCTGCTACGCGTATACATGGTAAAAATAAATGGTTGTCTCGTCCACGAATAATGCAATTATAAGAATAATATTTACTACACAATGCATGAAAA
>JAYJLV010032025.1:0-28422 GCA_036873485.1 Torymus texanus | reverse complement strand
ATAGTGTGACGTTTTTATCTCCAAAATTAACCAATAATTAGCCAACGCATCGTTAACGTTTCTACCAGGGTAAGTATGTATTTTTATGATAATAAACTCGCATGGTTTCATGAAAATAGGAAACAACGTGCACCTCTCACACGCACCTGACAAAAACTGATTGTAGTTATGATAAGTACATATTCGCTAAATCTCTTTCTTTCTCAGATAGGTAAACAACGTTAGAGCCCTTTTACATTGAGTCTGGTGTTCTCAAGAATGTCAAACTGGTATACCTAACCTTGTAAGAGCAACGAAGACAGACAACTTTCAAATGTGGGCTATTATCGTTCTCATTCCCATAGAGTTAGACTGTCATTCTTGAGTACGCCAGATTCCATGTAAAGGTATTAGTACTTATAGACTTCGCGCTTACGCCTATCAATCTTTCCTAATATTCACATATATACATAAGCATATATTATATATCTAAAAGGCTAAGTCGTCATAAATAAAGGAAAGTTTGTGTATGTTTTTATTAGGACCGTGTATGGTTTAAAATGTATTTAAAAATGCCTAGAAACAATATTTTATCCCCTCCACAAGTATCCATGGAATAAATAAATTTTACTGTAGAAGACATATTTTCTCGTTTAATAGTCAAATAAATAAATAAATGAGAAAAACGTAGTCACACAGATAAAAGAAAGGATAAAATAAAAAAATGGTACATACGCTAGACAAACGTATACGACGCGACTCATTTACGAATAAAACTAAGTCTCTTATATTGTACATGCTTCATCAGCTATATCAATATCCCTCAAATACGGATATATTAATATCCGTAACAAAGGTTGACTCTCTCTATCTACTTGAGTGTCTGTATACTTTCTTGGAGTTATAGGGGGAAAAACTTGGCGCAATGCATTATAAATCACTGGGGGAGAACGAGCTATCTTGCGCTGTCAATCTGCCCGGTCACGTGAGTGTCAAATTTCTGCGTTGTGAAATAATGCATATTCCATAAGAACGGGAAATTATGTAATATTCTTATAATACTTTTGTTTCGCGTGCCTGAGAATAGCTTTAGTTATCTACGTGCTGGACCGGACGTTTATCAGCTCGCTGTCGTCCCTCTTTAGCTCCTGACAAAAAAGCTCTTGTTAGAAGGTGACAGAGACACATGTCCATGGGACAAAATAAAGGAAGTGCTAAATTGTTGTCCCAAATAGTTATACGCCAGAAACTTGATGAAAATATCTTTTTCAAAGCCATATTGGATGTTTTAATGATCTGCTTTATCTTGTTATGTTGAAAAAAAAACATCGACATCTCATAAAAAATGTTACTTTTACAAAAATATCTCTTTGAGAAAGTAATATAATTAAGTTTGGTTGTACAAAAAAAGAAATATTATTTTCAAGGATTTTTGCAGATTTTTCTTGTGGACAAAAACTTTGTTTAAATTTCTTATAAGTACTTATTCAAGATTTCTTGTATGAGTTTAATAACTTAAATAAATAAAATAGGTTATTAGTATCGAATTGAAAGTTGGAACATGGCGGATATTTTTCGATAACCTTTATTAAAGACTGGACTCCGCTACTTAGGGGTACGACCGAGTAGTTCAAAAATTTTTTATTTCTTCTTTATTGCATCACTAAATGAATGTGGGTGATAATAAATTTTTAAAGCATATACCATTGCAAAGTTTGGACGTATATAAAGCTAATATAACAATTTTATTTCATTTGGAAGCTGTTAACAGTAACTTTTGACTCATGTATTTTTTCTGAATAAAAACTCGAAAAAAAGTTCGATTTTGGTTGCATGAATCTTGTGAGATTACTAATATCTTCTGGGCCATTAAATCTTTTTAATTTACTAAATTAATGTACTGGCTACCAAACGTGAGTGATTTCAATACAAAATTTTATCATTAACACTATTGTATTCAAGTTTATTACAATAAGTAGGAAGAAATTTTCGATCTACTCGACCCACCCCTACCGCTACTCAATATATTGAATCAATTCGTGTTCTTCTGGGGTTACCTCTAATTCAGTAATGTACCAGAATGAACAATAAAAATTATTAGAACCGTATCGGCCCGGCTGAAAAGCATACCTTTGTTCTCAGTTCTTTGGATCGGCCAAGCAGCACTTCGACGTATTTCTGGTCACGTGTTTACCATGCATAGCCGTGTTTAATGAGTTACAATTTATATAGATAGATATCTTATAAATATGATTGAAGAGGGTCTACGCTTTTGTCCATGATTTCACGAGCTTTTTTCGTGTTAACGACCATGACTGCAACATTTATATAAAGTGCTAAACACCTTAACAACATAAGTTATGCAGCGGCCACATATAAAGAACTTTATAGAATACATGAGTGTAATGATCGACTTGCTACAATGGATAAATATACCGTTTGATTTTATAATCTCAAAAAATTTAAAAGAAAATAAAAAAGAGGAGTAAAAAGCAGAAAAACTAATATATTTAAATCATTTAAATGAAGCTGATGTTCGAAATCTTTTAATGTCTGAAAATAGTATGTTATAGGCTTCAAAAAATGAATAACTTAGATAAAAAGTTGCATTTGTTTACCAACAATTATTGTATTATTGAATTGTAAAAGAATATTATACGTACAAGACAAATAAAAGATTTGATACAGCATCTTACACCTCAATTTTTTACTCTAGAGAATTTCAACAGTTATTATATTATCACGCTAAACTGATGAAGAAGGACACATTATTGAAGAGATTATTGGTGAGGTCTCCTCGAGAATAAAACCCGATCGATATAACAGTTTAGATTAGAAGAATATTACCACCGAAATTAATAACAAGCTCTAAAAGCACTATATGGTAGTGGCAATTACTCCTCCGTTATCACTTTCCAAAGTATGAATTAATTAACCATCAAACTCTAACACAGTAGATCAGAAATATTTTAGAGTGGATTACAATGAGTTCATTAAGATCGTAAATTAGACAATAAATTAAATAAACTTCCTCATAAATGAAAGTATTAAAAACAATGATAATGGCTTAAGTTAATAATAGTAGCTTAATTTAATATAATGATTCACAGTGATCCGAAAAATCCGAAGAAATATGAAAAAAAATCAGACGTCGTGAAAGACGCATTTTAAAATGGTGATTTAAATCTAAATCAAATAGAATTGATTTAAAACTATAATAAAATAAGTATGTTAAATCAACATACAACTCTTGGCTTGACCCTTTAAACACTATAAACCATGTAACCTTAACGAAATTTATTTAAAATATCATTAAATCTATAAACGAAAACAGGTTCACATTCACCACAGTTGTTATCGAAAGCAACAGGATTTTAAACCAACCGGATCTCATGTCAAATGTTTTACAGGACAAACTTCTGCTGAGAGTTATAGCAATAAACATCTCGTAAAAGAATTTGCGTCGCAGATTTATTCTAGAGTTATAATCATCAACTTTCTAGATAATAACAGCGAATTCGATTTGAACAATATAATTACAATCAGTAAAACGAAATCAGTATACTTACTTTCAGTACAAATATAAATCCCAGCGATTACCAGATATCTACCATTTTTTTTAAACAATTGTCACAATACACCGTAATGCTTACTAGACATCTACAATTTCATTTATAGACTATAAAAGTGCTTTAAAACTATGAAATCAAGCAACTGTTGCATCAGTTCTTCACATTAGAAAACCAATTAGATTTCATCATAATTATGCGCCTTTCGTTTACATTTTAACATCCCATGGTAAACAGTTTACATCACTACGATTGTCTTGTCAAGATGTCACATTTGACATTAAAACCTACCATTTATAAAAAAATGTCTTTATCTGTGTATGTATCTAATTTACATTACCTGCTTGAAAAAAAGAAATAGCCGTAAAAATTTTGACTGTACTTTCTGAAATAATTGATAAGACTGTATTTGCAAAGATTCTGATTCTGATTCGTATAATGAATATTATACAAATTTCAATTGTAATTCGAACTTTTTATATAATTCAAAAAATATATTGACAAGAAAGTCCTTACACTTTTTGCATTACTTTTCAAAACATCTCTTGATGAATTGTAAATAATGAATATTATATAATGCAAGTAAAGAAAATTTAAATTAAGTTATTAATTAATGTTTTTGCAATGATAATATAAAAATAGTTTTAAAGATCAACCTCAAATGCTGGATTTTTTTATTATATTCTTTGATTTGACTATCAAAAACCACGAGGAATGCATAGCTTAACCAGGAAATAATAAAAATTCAATTTTTGACCAACGTTTTCGGAGCGCTTGGACCGCTGTGTGAGTATATTGTGTATTTATCGACCCACCTTATCATATAAGAATAAAGCTGAGACTATATCTGATGCTGGATTCACCGCCAGAGCTTTCCTTTGCTCTTTACTTTTTTAGCTTTACACTCACGTGTGCATATCTGATTTTTACGAAGTGAAGAGTTATATCGAGATTTCACCAAAGCGCTTTATTTTGAATTTATTTTCCTACCTCATAAAAAAGTTCTTTTTGTTATCATCACTATTCTATCGAAAAGTTTTGTTTTATCCGCATGTTTGATGGAAAATATAATCGTTGTTAGGTAAAATATACTTGAAGTAAATTTACTGTACAAGCTTGCGTACTAGCGTACTTTTATTAGCAGTAGCTTTCTAGATTAAATTAGCAGTGATTTCATTATTACATGCGTCAATAATTGTTTGTCATTCTCCTCAAGGATGCATCAGATAGTAGTAGGGTAGCAACAGACATTCTAGAATTTATGGATGTTATATCTTTCTCTCAATATGATTTGATACGTATTTTCTTATTATTTGATTGCACTAAAATTGAATTAAGTATACAATATTCAAATTATTTTTACAGAAACCTATAATTAAAATTTTATTTCTTCAAGTTATTTTCAAACAGCTGCTATTTTAAGAGTTGTTTAAACTTCTAAATAAACTAAACATTATTTTACAAAGTTTAATGCCAAAAAGAACTTTTTTTATTGATGAAGTTATATTTTGGTGATAGATTTCAGGATTTTCCCATAGAAAGAGGAAAAATTCATTTAGTGCAATAAAAATTTGTTACTTTATGAGATGGTCCATGATAGTCAATATAAAAGCATTTTTAAAGAATAGAAAATATATTCTTGAATCGCAAATAAAGTGATTTATGACTTATTTTTCTTTAAAATTACTTTTCTTACTTTCTTGCCTTATTTCATGAAATTATCTTCGCCAGAAAATGATCGATTGTTTATTTTACTCGTCCGATCTATCACGTGCTCAGCTAGTAACTCATACACGATTTTTGAATATGTGATGTATGTACATATAATTAGACTTTTGTCATTTCTCTTAACTAAAAGTAATCCATCTCCGCTACTTTCCCAAAGAAGTAAAACAATCTTGATTGACGACTTAAATATTTCCTTTTTTAAGAATGTCCATTTCGTTTTGAAATTAAATTTTGCGAAAAAAGGTCGGTATACTGCGAAAAGTTTTAGCAATTGAGGGATAGACATTGAATTATCTTAACATAATGTATCTGTTTTTTTTTGACTAATTTGTCTACAAAATTCTGTATGCAAAATATAGACAAATTGAAAAAAGACTACAACAAAACATTTCTATCTACTTTAATCATTTTACTCGAATTATTTGCGGTTAAATATCCGACAATCGCAACTGCGCGTTGTGTACACGATTCGAGTGAAAATGACTTTATCGGTAATTTAATCAGTTTTATTGCAACAATAAACCCAATGCCATTTCCTGGATTCTGCGCTGTTAAAAATTGCCCGACATAAAGTGGGATACTAAAAGACATCTTCTGTTCATAGCTTCCCTCCTATATCGAGATGTATTCACAGTGTCCGTGTACGCGACCGAGAGTTTGTTTATATATAGCTTCGAAACATGGGCGCATCGACAACATAATTGAGATCCGATTTCCTTGCTTCGAAGTGATTAGCTGAAACAACCCCAACTCTCCCTCTGCTCTACAAGCATATAAGCATGTCCGAGAATTAACCCTCCTTACGCGATCTGATGATGCGTGAAACTTTGCTGTCACTCTTCTCGCTTCGCTAAGTGTGCGTGTGTATATAATATATACATACTGTAAGCGCCACAGATGAGTTTTTTCGTACCCTCGAAGTATATTTATATACAATATTCGTGCGCGATAAAGTAGAGATAGTGAAAGAAGAGCTTTGTTTTCCCGTGGGATTTTCACGAGGTCGGTTCTCGAGAGTGACGGCGTGACTTTCATTATCATCTCTATTCTCTGTTGACTTTTTGAAGACGGTCGATTCAGAGGACGCTGAGTGCATATATACTGGCAACGAAGCTGCGCGCTCAATAGCGGTGGAGTCGACCGCGTGGTCGCTTGCGGAAAACGTGCGATATTGCGTTCAACTTTGTGCGGTGGAAAATAAAAAAAAAAGAATAGTACGGCGTCTGTGTAAAGTCGTAGCATTTTTCAAAGTATGACTTTCTCGCGATGATTATTGCGCTGTATCGTATATTGCAAAAACATTTTTTCTATTTTCATTTTACTCGCATTTTTTACTTTATATATGAATGAATCCAGGAAGTTTTATAAACTTTTACTGAGTCTTTGCAATAAATTTTTGTATTTTTCAAAAGACGACAAAGAAGGTCAACGCAATAAAAAACATGTTATATTTCAGATTTAGTCAGTGCTTGAACTAAGAAATCTTATGAGAAATATTTCAATGTTGTAAAAACTGTTTGTTATTTTCAGAAACAGGATAAATAAAATAAAAGACTACATGAAACTTTTACTATAATAAATTCCGAAAATTAAAGATAAAAAATTTTAAAACTTTATTTGATTAAATAATGACATATTGAAAATCATTTCCAAAAGTGTTCTATTGATCTTATTTGTTTAGTCAGTTTCTTACATTCTGATTCTAAAAAAATCATTATTGTTAACAAATTATTTGTATAGATTAAAAATACTTCTTTTTGTTAAATGTGGTTTGCACAGCTAACGTAAAATAAACTTATAATTTATAAGAAGTGGAAATCCACTGAAAAGTAGTGAATATTAACACATTGTGAATTATAAGTATTCTACTGGATTTTGTATCAGTGCACATGCACTTATTTAAATACCACAGAAAATTTACCTTGCCTAGCAGTCACACGAAAATATACCTCCTGTTGATAATGCAGATATTCTGGTTTATCCGTTCTGGCTAATGGCAATTCAGTACACACACCATTCTATCCAAATGCCAGTTTCCCACGCACTCAGCGCAATCTGATTTCGAATCCGAAAAGCTATACTTGCGCCGAATCATCGAGTGTAGCAGCAAATGCCCTATCTCATGAATTGCCAACTAAGCCTCCACTTTGCGGTGGCATTTAGTCGACGAGGATTTATCTTTTCCTGCAATTTTATAGTTTACTAATTGCACGCAGATACTGTTTTTTCTCTATATCTATCTCTCTCTAGATTTCGATACACTCTAGTATTGCATTATGTTCAAAGAGTATTAAATTAAAAAGTAAGACAGTAAGACTTTTCTGGATTGAATAACGTTTTCCATTAAGCCACACGAAACGATAGCGAATGAGCTTTTGATGGAAAAATTAAATTGAGGATTTAAAAATAATTTGCAAAGTTGATTTTTTTTAAATATCTTGTTTTATAATTAGTTATATAGGCATTTATTATACATTTATACAGAAAAGCCATGCCAACAAATCCCAATGGCTTTTGCTTGAAGGAAGGCCGGAGTGACTAAATTGGTTTTTTCAAAAGTTTCTTTACAAAAAATTAATAAATTTAACCGAAACTTTGAAAGTTAACTCAAAATTCATGTATCAAGTGCGAACAACTCATGTATTTCACTAAAGTGTCATATTTTTAATGTATTAAATAAATAATAAAATAAACGATAGAATTATTGTATATATAAATACATCGAATCCAGCATCCCCTTAACGACTGGCAGATATAAAGACTTTTGCTTTAAAATGTGCTTCAGGAAATTCCTTATTTTAATGTTTCGTTTGTTTCTGAATACGGCTGGAAAACTTCTATCCTTTAGTATGCACTATATAAATATGTATACTCTGTAGATTAAAATATGATAGTCACATATAGTAGAGACGTTAAAGATTTGTAGAATATGTGTATATTATTGAAATATTTTTATTAAAGAAAGTATTTTAATAAAAAATAAATGTTTTACATTATAACATTATTATTTTAATGTATTTTGCTCATATTATAATATAATAATAAATATACTTATAACCATTTTTGTTTTTCCAAGATTTTGCTTTCTCCAATAAATAAATATTCCTGTATTGCGAACATTAGTTTACATTAGATACCACTCGCATATAGATTTTTTATTAATAAAAATAATAATCTTTCAAAATATTTACGTTTACTTTATTTAGTTATAAGTTCTGTGTCGCATTTATAACTTATTTCTTTCGTATTTATAACTTAAAAAAATTTTTTATATAATCACAATTCTTGAAAAAGCTTAGATGAAAATAACAAGGACGAATATATGTAAATAGTAGTACTATTTTAGAATACTTCATGACGTAAATTACGCTTGTTTGCGACAATAACAGACATAATTATTACAAATATTTTATGATTTCCGTAGTTAAAAAATTATGTATAACTATGTGTATGACATGTACATAAAAAAGATAATATATTACATCAATTTTATAATTGAGCATTTATTTATTAAATAAAACACTATAAAACTGACGTTAATAGCAAAAATTTCTTCTGAGCTACGCAGCGTTCAATTTATTCCTTTTATTACAAAAAAGCTGTGCTCATTTTTTACACATTAGTATAAAAATTTCATTGTTTGACAAATCCCTATTACGCTGTATTCGTAATAACACCAATTTAACGACCTCTAAATACACTAGCTGCGTGCGTAACAAACTCGCCGCTTATTACAAACAGTGTACAATGCGCATACGCATTAGGAACACATTTCACGATGAGTCATGCCGATTGCTTTTATAGCAATCCATTATTATGAAGGAATATTTTTTACTCTAATATATGTACACGTTATTATGCGTGTCTGTATCACGTAAATTCTACTATGCATTTCTGCACTTCCGCCTTAAATATAGGACTCGATAACTATTCCATGAGCCGCCATCAATGAGGGCTAAATCACTATCTGTAGGCGATTCTAAACATTCATTAAACGTATCATCTAACAATTAAACAGTATCGTGCTGGTAACAAATTATCTATTATTTTCTTTTCAAAATATATCATACCAATTTTTAGATTTACTGAAGGAAAAATATGAATATAGACAGAGCAAATCAATTAAGAGAATTACTTTAAAAAGATTGAACTCTTTGTATAAACTTAAAATCGTTATTGTATAAAAAAAAATAACTTTTTTGGCATCACGAGTATAGAACATTTTTTTATCATCTTACCACTAAAATTATTACCACGAAATAAGAGAAAACTAAGCTGTATAAATCGGTGTTTAATGTTTTACGACTTTTGGAAAATCATAAAAATTTTACATTCAATGCTTTAGAAAATTATTTGTCCATTTTTAAAATATTCATGATATGTTTAAACTTTCACAGGTTGATTGAACATAAAAATTTTATTTCAGAACATCCAGTCTTGAACTAACTTTTTTGATAATCTTTATCATGCTCGAGATCATCAACCTTCTGTAATGCCACTTCGTACGGTTGCTTGTCTCTGACTTTGCGGCGATTAAAGCAAGTCGTAAAACACGTATCGCCTTTGCCAAAGTTTTCACCATCCTCTAACGTTTCTGGCATTGGTTGATTTACAGTTTCAGGCAAGTATAAGGACAAGAAGCCGGAGAGCAAAGCTATAAATCCAAATACAGTTGCTGGTACTTTTGGGTTGAATGAATCCAAAAGCATTATCATAGGGGTCAATGCACCACTGAGACGAGCACACATCGAACCTATTCCCAAGGCTGTATTTCTTAAAACAGTAGGGAACAGTTCCGCAGTATAATTGTAGATTATAGCAAAAGATCCGGCTATGCAAGCTTTTCCAAAAAGAACGATGCTAACTGTAGTGGCTGCGCCTCCAGGAACGTCTTTTGGAATTGCAGTTGCCGTAATACAACAAATACCACCGATTAACATCAAAGTACAAATAAGGCTTCGACGTCCTGTGCGGTCCATTACTAAACAAATAAATATGTAACTTGGAACTTCCACGAGTCCACTGAGAAACATCATAAGGAAAGGATTTCCTACAAGATTTCCGGTATTTAAAGATAATCCATAGTAAACAATGGAGTTAGCGAACCAATTGAGGCACACGTTCAACGTTTTCGCTCTCAAATTTGGTGTTTTGAGAAGATCTGTAGCACTGTATGAACTTTCTTCCTCGTTCGCTTGTTCAATCTTACCTTTAGATAAGTAATTCTGAACATCTAATTGTACTGTACTTTTATTCATTTTTAAGGCCTTTTGTACTATGGTTACAGCTTCAGTAATACGTCCTTGAGCCCATAACCATCTTGGTGACTCGTCCATAAGCCACCAATGACCCAATAGGAAGGCACTGTGCATGCCATATACTATTTGTAGCCAAAATCTGTCCTTTATCACTGAACCCCAAGCTGCTACCAACATGAAACCTACTGCAAATGCCAACTGGAACATCAATCCACATACCGTTCTTCTAGAAGCACCAACCAACTCCATAGTAAGAACAAATCCAGTTATATAAGCACCAGCAGATCCAAAGATTCCGTAGAGGAATCTGATGATCAAGAATGTGTAATATTCGGGTACAAGAGCTACAGACACTCCTAAAATTAACTGTGCTACTGAAGACACATAAAATATTATTTTTCGTCCATATTTGTCGGCCATGCTACCGAGGGTAACTGCACCTACAAACACTCCAAACATGTACGATGATTGTGCTACAGCACCCATCCACCGACGAGAACACACAAAGTTCCAATCTATAGCTCTAGACGATTGAAAGTATGTTGTATCGTATGTCCAGGACGTACAACTCTGTGTTTGATTGTCTATGTCCAAGTAGTGACAACTATCAAGAGCACGAGGTAAAAATGTAGAATTATCTGTGTAGATAGTCTCGTTAAAATCCGGTATGTTGCAACTGTGAGGAGGTACTGCCGCGACAGTAACAAGGGTTAACATGTGGAGACCAGCAGTTAGACCACCAATTATGTGAAGGCTAAATTGCCAGGCTTGGTATTTGCCGAATTCCCCTAGGTGGGCCATAACCTCCTCCATGTCATTATCTACGTTCGCCATTTTGAAGGCTTGATCTCTTTAGTCCTGTTGTATTTGGATTGACTTTGCTTCAGTAGCTGCGTCACTGACAAGATCAACGCTTCCTGAAAGTTTTAAGATGATTGTAGAAATAATTAATGATGCACTGAATTTATGAGATATTATACGTCAAATTCATAATGTTACAAAGTTTTTTTTTTAATTGGTTATTTGGCGTCGCATCTCCCGTTAGGGTATTAGCGACGTATTACAACTATTTAAAACTCATATTTGGTACTGAGAGGTTTGAACTGTAGGAGTGGACGGTCGTAAGCTCGACCTGCGCCATCGAAAAAACTAGTAGACTCTTTTTGGATAAAACGTCTCCCGGAATAAAAAAATAAAAATAAAAATATAAAAATAAAAATATAAAAATAAAAATATAAAAATAAAAATATAAAAACAAAAATATAAAAATAAAAATATAAAAATAAAAATTTAAAAATAAAAATATAAAAATAAAAATATAAAAATAAAAATATAAAAATATAAAAATAAAAATATAAAAATAAAAATATAAAAATAAAAATATATAAATAAAAATATAAAAATAAAAATATAAAAATAAAATAAAATAAAATATAAAAATAAAACCTCGAGCAGCCTTGTCTTGGGAAGCTAAGTGCGGCGTTTACTGTGATGTAAAAAAACCGATGCTTAACCGCCAGAACCACGGACTGCTCTTATAAAGTTGTATTGTATATTAATGTACATTTTACAATAGAAATGTAAAAACATATTAAGCCCTATATATAAACAAATGATACGTATAAAGAAATTATCGTGAAAACTCCGATGACGGAGGCACATTTTTCGGACTAGATTTTTCTACTCATTGTACCAAATAATGTAGCAGAAAAATTATACAGAATCAACTAAGACTTGGTGACACCCTTTTTTTAAAAATTGAAAATTAAAAAAAAAACACAAAAGAATAATAGTTTTGGTCACCTGATCGTAAACTTTACGCCTGGGAGGCAAGCATAATTTTTTACAGTATTATAAACATTATTTTTTTACAGTGTGCATTAAGTTCATCAATACGTATACTATAAAATAAATTTTTTTTTCAGTTTTTAGACATTTATTCCATAAATTTGTTATTCTAATTTGAGCGTGTTTATGCCTTTTCGAAGTTTAATTGTAAACGGTTAGAACATATGAATCAAAATTTTCTGATTAGCAAAAAGTCAGAGAAAAGCTGGCTTTCTGTAATTATATTTAATTTTTTGAAAATGGCTGCTCATGAAATGAATGACTAAAGTTGAAAAAAATACTTTATTTGCATTTTCTTAAAAATTAAAAAATTTGGCGTCATCACGACTTGTTCAAGATTTTTCTTCTATACTATGCGATAGAAAGAAAAAAACAGTCTCAGAAGGGGTGCCTTATAAAATATTTCACCGACTTTTGTGGACGCGTTAATGGAGTTTTCGCCAATATTTCATAATGTACGTAATGATAATATATTGTATATGCCCTACATAAACTAAGATGAATTTTAAACTAAAGTAAGTTGATATTGACAACATTTGTTTGTGTAAACAAAAATATTTTAAGTCTGCCAAGATTAACTTAAAATAACATTCACATTGAGACTAATGAATACCAACACGCTTTGAAAGCAAGTACGAGCCACAATATAAGTACTTGGCTACCTTAAAAATTGTATCAGCAGATGGATTACACTATCTGTCATTGATTAGCTAATAAAGATCATTAATTTATTGGTAAAATCTTAAGGTATCCAGGTACTGAGTTGTCTACCCTACATCTTCATCGGTTTCTCTAAGATATACAAGACTAATTTTTTTTACACTAGAAATATTGATTTTACAAAATTCATTTTAGACTATTTCCTAGTGTCACGTAAAAGAGAAATCGAAATTTGTTCTTAATTTTTACTCTTCCACTTCTACTAATCATCGCGATTAATGTACTCTATCAACTTTTTGTCTTTTTTTCATTTACGGCACACAGTATTGCCTTACACAAAAAAATAAATAAAATATAACCAATTATTTACTATTATTAAAATTATTAATCAAATAAAAGTAAACATAATTCTATGATACCTTTGTTTTAAAAAAAACTCGTAATTTCGTCGCAGCATACCGCTTTCCGTATATACTTTGTGTGACCACGCCAGAATAAAGTTATAGACACTTTGAATTCACACTTCGGGTGTGAAGACCAACCGCGAGAGCTTACTCACCTTCCGATCGGCTAAGAAGCACTGGTCGAAACTCGGCGGGCGATGCTCGGAGGCCTTATCTCAGCTCTCTTTTCCTACACGCGTAGTCGCCTCCTCCTTCGGCTTGGCCTCGCAGATTTTCGGGGTAGTGGTAGTGGTGGTGGCGGCGAGTGTATATATTTTAGGCGGTTGATTGCATTTTTGGCGTCTACCAGTTGACGCGGATCCGTTGGCTCTGACAGGCGTGCTTCACCATCGTCAGCTGCAAGGGTAGGAAATGCTGTGGTGAGCGTTTGTTTGCATTTGTAAATAAGTTATTTCTTTTTTTGATCACAGCGTTAAAACATTGTTTCGATATACATAGGAAACAAATAAGAACATGCAGTATTTAAAAAAAAAATATATATATATATATATACTTTTTTTTTCGAGAAACGAAAGATTATTTTTCAAGGTCAAAATGTTTAAAAAAATAATCGATTGACCGTAAGTACTGAGAGTAGTGAAATCAATTCGTAATGAATTTTTAATAAATAATGTCATTTTTACTTTTGATAAAATCTTTAACATTTGTATAATAATTAATAGTGCTATTAGAAACTTTAGAAACTATAAATGCATGCTGAAATCTGAAGTCAACTTGAAATATTTAAAGTAATTTATAGTTTTCAATGTTGGCTCAGATCCAGCACAAAAACAAGTCGAATACGACGAACGTCATATAAGAGTTATTCCCATTTTTCTACTTTATTTTTTATTCTTCAACAGAACGACAAATTGAAATATATGAATGATGTATTTGGTTACGTGTTATCGTAAATTTAAGTATTAAGAGTTCGTTAACATAATTAATTTTCTTTTCGTTGATTAACTATCATAATTTCTGATGACATTTCTACAAGTTAAGCAAATAATTTACTAATCGGTATTCAATATCGAAAATTAGTCTTGTAAGTATAATCTTGTAAGTATTATCTGCCGTCATGTAAATAAAACACTTGTGATCATGATTTCTGATGCAAAGATTTTTAATGATTTTCTTATCACAATGGCTACGTACAAATCTTGCACGATATTAGGATTTTGTGTTGTTATAATTTTAACAATAGAAATAGAAATAAAAAAAACTTTCTTCTAATCTTTTTCTTAATAACATGTGCTTGTTAACTTCGGAATAAAAAATATATTCGTTTTTAATTTATCGAATTTCGAGAAACTCAGACGGCACCTTTAACTTTGCAAGTTTGTATTATTTCCGATATTGGTAAATGAGCGAGTCACGTAAGACGCTAGTATAATTCGACGACCTATTCTTAGCTTGCAGTTCCTGAACTAATGAATTGCTCCAGGAAATTTGCATTTCGGCATATCATTATCAACGATTCAGCAATTTGCATACGGCGCCACTAATTATTCTTATTCAACAGTTCCATTTGATATTTTTCGCACACACTAACAACACTGCACGTTCTCCTTGAGCTGCTTAGGAAAGCTATGCAATCAAAATTGGTGTTATTGATCAAGATAATGCAGATAATTTTACTCTCTGATTATCACATCAATCAGACTGTAAATAAATGGCAATGATAAAGTCACTGGCTTCAATGGAATGTAAGAAACTAAATTAAATAATATTAGCAGCACTCATAACCTTAATAAATTATGTTTAATTTTCTGAAAATCTTTGAGATTATGCTTTAATGAGATGCCACTGATTTCGTAAAAGAGATAATTTGTTTGACTTCATTTTTCCAGACATTTTTTTTAGCTCGAGCTAAACAAGAAATTTTGCATACAATAGTTTGTCACACCACTGTCATTAACATTTATGGGAAAGAATACGATTAAAACAATGGAAAAAAACATGATTTCATTTTACCAAAATAAAATTACAACAAAATTAAATATAGCTTAAGAAACGATTATAACGAGACTTTATTTATAGCATCTAATCAAAATAATAATAAACAGACCGTTAAACAGAAGCTGAGCATACGACGAAGAATAAAATCACCATAAGAGAGCACAATCCTCACGTGAACTTGTGACCGAATTAACAACCAAGATAAGAAGACTTCCGAAATTTCATTGACCCTGTTATTCATCAGCTGACGATAAAAATCCACGTTATAGACCCTCTTGGTGCGTACACGCGTCCCCTTGTCAGATGATATATATATATTCTTGCGCAAAATCTTCTGCCATATCAACGTTTTTCTTTACGAAACTTCGCAGCTACACGTGCGTGCGCGAGGCAAGCATTCAGCGATTAGTTGCCGTCTGCGAGGAAAATTTCTCGATAGCGCGATGTAAAAGCTGCTTCCCTCCACCTCACGCTTATATATCACCTTTGATCTCTGAAAGCGCAGCCGCGAACTGGCCTGAGCGACTCGATGCGAGCTCGTTAATAGACCGCTGAAGTCTCTCGCGTGTAATTGCACACGTAATTAATGCACTCCGCGTGAGCGAGCAAACCGTTTGCTACTCTAGTCGATGGCAATCGTGAGGTTGCAAGCTTTCCATTAATCGAAAAATGTAATGTATGGTGGAGTCATGTATACGCGATTGATTTGCGAGCTTTTGCTTTGTGAATTATATAAAGGGCCTTGATTGCTAACGCGTATACCTTTAAAAAGTATCGCTTTTGGAAAAGCGGTTTGCTTATAATACCGATTGTACTTTGTTTTCGAAAGTAATCACGAAATAAATGTAATTGATGAGATACGCAATCGAAAATTTCGGTATTTGGGGTGATAAATTAAAATCAAAATTTCTTAGTTTTAAATTAGTGCTGAAGAAAACAAATGTTAGACAAATAATAATCAGTTTTCGTAGAAAGATTTAAGAGGAAAAATATTTGTGTAGCTAAGAGCTATACTATGAAAGTGCATCATTGGAGCAGATGAGAATAAAGGCGAGACGAGCGAAGCAAAGAAATACACATCGGCTGTGGTAAATTGAGATAATTCGAGAGCCAGCCGAAATGTTTTCTCAGCTTTTTTTTTTATTTTAAATTAACCACGTGCTAACAGAAGTGTTTCTAAATTCGTTAAGAGCATTGCAAGAATGTTATGAAAATGTGAACTTTAAATAACTAGGACAAAATTATATAATCTTATTATAAGTATTTAGTTAAATGGATTTTATTAAAAAACTCCAAAAAAACAACTATAACTATTAAATCCTTAATTGCAACATTTATTACAAAATGTGACTGGAGGGTGGACCGAGGCTTATTTTCGTAATATATTGTAATTACCATAAAAAAGTATCATTATTGAATAAACCAATATCCATTTAAAACTTATATTTAAGCTACTAATGCATCACTTCATTTTATCTACGTACGTACTATCAAGTGTTTTTAATTATCTTAATGGTATCATTCACTATTAAAAGATGATATTTTATTTTATTTTAGTTCGAAACTCCGACACCAACAATTTTCTTGCAAACCAATATGTTCAGTAAAAGCTTCGATAGACCAGTGCTTTTAATTAATTTGAGAAATTCAATAGTATTATTTTCCATTGGCAGATTAACGAAAAATGTGAGTTCAGAGTACGAGCATCTACGTTCAATCAGGCTAACGCAATAAGCGCTTGATCCAATACTCTGTACTTCCAAGTCACATCGAAAAGTGGTAAGCGTGAACCGCACAACACGTTTTTTTTCAGCTAATTTAATGAAAAACTCGACAAAGGCTCTATACCTTAACAGTTTGGAAATAAACAGCATTTGAATACGAACTTTTCAATTTTCTATACCTATATATGTAAAGTAATAATACGATATATTTAAACTATTGCACTAAACTTTTGGAGAATTATCAAGTTTCATTTAGATATGTCACTTATTACTTTGTCAGATTAAAACGAATCCACTATCCAGTTACATAAACGTTCGAATCAATATAACCTCGTCTCGAACAATCGGACAAAAAGAAACCGGCATTAATTTTGAAACTTGGCCCATATCCCGTGTGGACGTGCAAGCCACGCTTGACCCCTATAGAAACATGCTTCCATCGTCAATCAACTCGCCCACGTGCGGATGGGCGGTTTCTTCTCTCCTATTCTTCTCGTTCGCCCAGCTACGCTAATTGACGGTACATTTGGCGCGCGCGCGCGCTAAGAATTGAGTGACTATTTCTTTTTTCTTTTCTTTTTGTTTTCGTCGTTACTCCGTAGAGTTGAGAGACACGGGACATCATTTGCAATGCTAATAAGACGTTCACGGGAGATTAAGGAAAACTTTTATGCGCGTGGAGATAAACCTGATTGTATACAGGAGAGAAACGATAGGCAACGAAAGATCATGAGATTAAGCAGACGGGAGAGGATAACGGAGTCTACAGCACGACTGATTCATTGTATATATACTACCAGTCGAAATGAACGTTTGGCGCTTATCTATATCAGTATTTTACAGCGTCCTGATTGTGTGAAATCAACAGGAACGGAATTCTACTGAAAATTGCGCACTTCTTACCAAGAAATGTCTCTATTGCCGTGTTCATCAAGCTCTAACGTGACCGCACTTATTCTATTAATACATAATTCACCGAAAGTCTCATAACCTGCTTATTGTCGGTTTCCTCTCTCTATCTTGGAGTCCGCAAACTTTCCAGCAGTCCACTGCGCCTCGACACCTCACCCACCATCCAAACGTGATCGTCACGTGAGATACACAGTTCACATACGCCCAAATATTCCTAGCTTCACTCGAACTATCGTTCTACAACAATGTGGCATCGCAGTCGCGTAGTAAAGCAATTATACAAAACGGACGCTGAGCGGTGCCTCGCCACGTGCCGCGCGAACTAGGCGCGAGTAGCGTCCGAGTATATATATATATATAGGCGCGCAGCTGTTACTTTCGCGATAAACTCCGAAGCGACGAATAGTTGGCTGTGCCCAGACGATGTCGGCTTATCACCTAATGCTTGGCCGAAGAGTTAGCACGCCTGTCGTATAATATAACTATATCTATATAAGTCATGTGTGTGTGTGCGCGCGTAACACAAGACTGCGTTTCACATGAGAAGAGCGTGAGCGCGCGTATTTCTCTGTAATATTATTTTTAGGCCGTCGGCGTAGAAACAGAAATGCCGCGTAGCTGCTTTTAGCCTCCTATATACTGTAGGCAGGCAATGATTTTATATACCTATACTCGCCCGCTTTCCACTGTTATACTTGAGCGCAGCGTTACTTCGGTCGACGCTTTTTATGATTCTGTGCTCCGTTGCGGTGATCCGTTGGCCATTGTAGAGAGAAATCGTTTGGAGCCGGGTGAACGGGTTCTGCGTTTAAAGATAATTGGTTCGCGGAGGTTAAAATTTCGAGGAACAATTGCGAGAAAGAATTGTATGGTGTTATTTTCGACAGGATAGATTTTTTTATAGGTTGCAATTAACGTGGTGTGTATATATATATATATATATATATATAATAGGATTTTGTCGTCGGTGAATGTTTAGTAAATGCGCTTGTCGTAGTTCAAACTGTGCAAATAAATTAAACAAATTTGGTAAATATAAATATATAAATAAATATATAAATATAGATAATTTTTTTTTTTCATGTAACTGGTATTATTACTAGATAAAAGATGCAATTGAAAATATATTGATTACCGATTATTGTTTCCACACATTCTTCAGTGTAACAATTTTCTAAGAAAATTGTCTACCAGTAATTATATGATTTCGCAAGATTATAGCATAGACTGGCATTTACATGCAGACAATATAAATATGTATGAGAATCGCACTTTAATAAACTTTTTTTTCGATCAACCGAACATTATTTCCAATTACATTTTCTTTTTTTCCACAGCATATGTCTCACTTTCCAACAAAGTCTCCCGATAAAACCTCAACTGCAAAATAAACCATCAAACTCGTAAATCTTATCACCACAAGAAATCTATATCCACAAAAGCGCGCGTCCTCATACATATTATAACGGATTACCATAAACCACGCACTGATTATATCACAGATAATACACACCAGGTCGAGATGTCCACCTAGGTGAAGAGTCCACGTGTAAATAAATGACAGCTGATGAAACCTTCTTAAACCGATACACTGTCCCAAGATGATCGAACGTTTGCACTTTTTTTCACGACAAACGAACAATATTAGTCACAAGAGAACGAAAGACTCGATCACCGAAATCGAGAGGCTAAAAGTTAAAAAGTCTGTGGTACGTATGCGCGCGCTCCCGTTTCTTCTCTCCCGCGCGTTGAGTTTTTAATAAAAGCACGCGCACGTCGCTCGCTCGCTCGACGCTCGACGTATAAGCGTACACACAGCGCTCCGTGCACTTTCATTCTTGGCATCGCAGAGCGGCGGGGGTATATTATACACGAGTGGAGAGGAGACGCATGTGCGGGGCCCTGTTGTGATGCAATTCGAATGACTGATTGATTTGAGAGGGTGGTATACCCATGTTGATCGGGGGTGTAGTAAGTAGAGGAAAGGTTTGTAAGGAAGTAGACAGAAGCAAGAGTCAGGTGAGATACATTAGGATGATTGTTGAAATTGATACATTGGAGGGATGTGCTCGTATTTTTAGACAGACTTGTGATGGCTGTAATGGTGGTATTATATTGAGATTAACAATAGCTATATAAATAAGATTTTTGTGAACGGATAATCGATTTGACTAGCGGGTTATTTATAGTTATGAGAATTTTCAGAAAAATTATTCACGTATTAAAGGAAACCGTTAATGTTTGTAGTTAAAGCAAATTTTTTTTTGGGAATTGTTCAGAAAATTAGAGAAATATGTACGTTAAAGTTTGTAGCAAGCATTTAGGTAGTCTTAAGACATGCTTTGGCATTTCTCTAACGACTTGACTTTCATTTCATGCCTTATACGATCTTTTATACGTATTTAGTATGTTGCAACATTCATATCTTCCGATATCGTTGAGGTAATTTGTAGTAGAATAATAATGTCAAGTGATAAGATTAAAAATAATATTAATAGCAAAACGACTGCGGTTATTGCAATCATGTCACTGATAAACTAAGAAAAGGAAATAATTCGATTTTTGTATTTGAAAAAAAAGAATTATTTGCAAATTTTGGTTTTTAAATTCATGTAAACCACGAAAAAATTGCATAAAAATCCCTTTTCATGCAAAGAAATTCGACAGAGAAAGGAAACCAAAATTACTAATTATATCCTGAAGCCCAAAATTATCGTAAAAGAGCGAAAAAAAGGAAATCATAACCTTTATTCTCAAAGAGAACATATAGCCCGAATATCCGCCGCGAAATAAACATCTGCGTTGAGCATTTCGTCATAGAGAGAGAGAGAGAGAGAGAGAGAGAGAAAGGGAAGGAGCGAGAGAAAAAAGAGCAGTAGCGTTGAAAAGTACCTGTCGCTGACAGAAAAAGAGGGCTCGACCGACCGAGCGTGAGTGCGGGCGCGCTTGATGTTATTGAACCCGCTGGTATATACGTATGCATATATGTATGTAGATATATATATTTGCAGAGCGCTGAATTGGCAATTTTCTGGCTGTATTATTACAAATCCGAATGGCGCTGTGTCATCAGATTTTAGGATAGGTACCACGAATGGTGTGAATTTTCCTATGTTTCAAATTATCACTTGTTGGAAGTTGTTGAAAAATAATAAAATTTGTGTGGATTAAATTTCAATAAAGGATTTAATTGAGAGTTAAAAAAGTAAAGTTTTGCACTACGTTAGACCATTTTATAACTGGTATAATGTCACAATTTCACGTATATAATAATTTTGCTTGCGTATAAATTTTGAAGCTACAATGTATAAAATTAATACTATGCCACTTTCTTTCAGTACGAGAGTAATTCATTTGAGAACTTTACTAGGTGGAGATATAATTTATGTGCCTTAATAAAAAAGCTGGGAATACTTGAAGGTCGCGTTACTCAATCTTAAATGCTCGTGAGATACTTTAGTTCATAGTAACCTCAAAGCCGTTAGCAAATATGGTAAATCGATTTGTCAGTCTTGACGGGGAAAATTATGAAAAAACTGTTATTGCTATAACTTTCAGTCATTTACTTACTTACTGTTATGCTTTCACTTTCTGCGCATAAAAAATTAGACGATATCTAATTAATGAAATTTTTATTTTATTGAATTTCAGTGCCTCTTTTCTGTAAGATATTTCTTCTATTACATTTATCAAAAGTAAATATAAATATCATAGTATTTGATGCAAAACACGCGCAGTGCATTGTGGTCGTTTAAGATTTTCGAAATGAATTTTTATTATCAAAATTTATGTCACTTAAAACTGAGTTTAAAATTGAGAAGGCAATATGATACTGTTCATTTTATGCATTTAAAACTCATCGCATTCTAATCACTTACAATCTACTCTGGTAAATACAAATTCTTCAATTCTTTTTTTCTTTCGATGACGCATTCAAACTGACTAAAATCATTGTTGTCGTGGGAAAGCCGCATTAATAAATATAAGACGTTTTATTTCTAACACCAAGTATGTTATGAGCTAGTTCCATATTAAAAAGGTGTCATTCACAAGAAAAAAATATGCTTGCAAATTGATTAATCCTCTTGACTTTGAATATGCATAAACTATAGATAATTTACGTTTTTTTCAAACAGGTTGGATGTATTTAGTTTTTAATGAGGTTATTTCTAGAAAGATACTTAATTGTAATTGGAAAATTGTGGTGAAAAGTTGTAATATTGAAAGATATCTAAGAGTGTTCGTGCAAAGATAATGAATTCTACAGTATATTTTAATTTACAAAATTTACTACAAAAAAATATGAAAATATATTTTAATGAATTAATAGAAAATTTCAAAATGCATCAGTATTTAGATTTGTAATTATTGAGATAAAATGATTTCTAAATTTACATTGAATATTTTTACCTAGAAAAACTTGATACTCAATTAATATTAAATGTTCTTTTCCTCAATCAATAATATATTTTTCAACAATAAGATAGACTGAGATGTTAAAATTAAAAAAACCTGTTTCCCATTTGATCTTTTACTCTCAGAATATATTCGAATGTTAAATGTAATAATGTTGCAAGACAAATTTGTTAATTGACTTTCATTTTATAGTTATGTACGAACAGATTCATTAGAAGTATTTGGAGCTCAAATGGTCTTTTATGTATTTTTATAGCAATTGAATGCAAATTAGTAACAATTAAATACTTTTTGAGCAGCTTAGTCCGAATAACCGCAGTTTATTAATGAAGCATATTCACTTCATTTTGGATGATTAATATTTTAGTATCAGTACGACATTTCGTGAATACATTCGTTTTCATTGAAAAATATTGTTACTTATTATATAATAAAAAAATAATATAAAGAGTTTAAAGCATTCCATATCAATAATTCATTTTTTTTTTAAATCGCAAAATCTAATTTTTTCGATTTAGTTTATATTGCTTTTATTATTTTAGAGTGATTTCTGAATTTTTAAAATATATATTATAAAATCACTTTATGCAGTGAAAGGTATTCTACCGAATTAAAATCAAAATCATGCTGCTGGCTATATTTAGTTTCAATTTATTCATGAAAATGTAATTTTTTGTAAAGGGCTTGTATACTAAAAGAAGAAAAATTTTCTCTTTGAGAAAGCAATATTAATATGGAAATTTTTCCGTTACAAAGAGCGAAAAATACTATAATTTATAAAATAAGTAGGGTTAAAATTTGGATATTTTTTGGCTCCAGTAAAAGAATTGGGTCATAAATTTCAAAGATATTTAAGATTCAAATTTTTTAAACCTTATTCCCAAATCATAGTTTTTCGAAAACGACTTTATGTAAATACTGTATATAATCTAGACAATTTTTGTGTGAGATTACATCTAAATCATATATTTGGACCTTTGGAGATATTTTGAATTTCAAATTTTGTTTTTTTTACAGATGATTTTCATAGTCACACTGTGAGTACAATACAAGTAGATTTTTACTGTGACTGGATTTTTTTTTTATTTTTGATTACGTCGTTGAAAAAATATTTATTGCTCAATTATTATATTTTTGGGACGTTTATGAAAAATATTTATATGGATGTGTATGGACACACTTCGATATTTCAGTTTCTACTAAAAGGTTTTTCATGAAACTAACCAGGAAGAGAACTTTAGATTTTTTTAGCTTTAGGGTCTAATATTGCAGCTTTCATCATACTTCTACACCCAAAAACTTATCCCAAAGTTTGAACCAAATTCAGGACTCAAAGGTAGTGCATTCTCCTGGTAAGTTAATTAATTTGATTTTTGTGATGTCTCATAAGAACACAAGTGGATCAAAAATCAGTTTTTGATTATTGACTTTAAACTTTCGCGCAGACAATCAATCCTTTTATTATTTCCGTAATAACTGAGAAGCTTTGACATATTATTTTTCACTTTTTACAATCATTTATATCAATCTTGTAAATTTCTGACTATACAATTTAATTATAGCAAAGGCGTTCACCTTGTTTATTTTTATTATCCTTTTGAATAAATTCCCCTATATAATCTTTCTGTCATTATCGATTTACGTTCCTAATTTCAGTTGGCAATCCATTTCTCAATCAACTGTTTCACACGAGCGTGCCACAATTTGGGTAAATTCAACGCGACATTCGATCAATCGCCATCGACATCGCCGCTAATAACGCCAATATCCTCAACGCGTTCCAAAGCGTCGAAAGCTGACTCGAAGAGAATATAATTAACTTTCTGACTGTCCCCTGATGTGCAGTTACTTATTCATGCGTACTTATGCGCGTCTGTATGTGTGTGTGTGTATATTGTAGGTAACCTGCACCCGAAATGATAATCCTATCGTGACGTGGCGTAGAAATCAAATTAGAGCAAATTTCCGAAATTTAAATTACGCAACTTGGTGTGTGCTGTGGCCAAGTGATAGGATATCCTATATGACGTAGATACTTTCACCCAATTAGTATATGAAGAGTAAGAGTTAGACGAACAGTTGACTTAGGATTAGAAGGTGTCAGTGAGTTTATTTTCCATTAGATGTCACATGACGAAGGATGACGATAAGTAAAATCGCTTTTGTAAATATACGTTATGCGTGCATAAAATGGTTTCTACGTGTAAGGATCGAATAGAAGTAGAAAAGCTTTATGATCGAGATATAGTTTTCTCATTTCAATACAAGTTATTGTATAAAATATTATGTGTATAAAGCCAATACTGCTTTTAATGTATAACCACTCAACTGTGAAACGGAATACACAGACATTCTGTCAACCGAGAATAATGTTAAAAAAGTTACTTTATACACGACAATGTAAATTGTGAGAACGTTGTAAATATCAAGAAGTTTATGATCTTCATTCTCAAGGTTAGGATTAGCATTGTAACTACGTGAAAAGTATCGTTAAGTTTATTTCCGCCAATGTTTGCACTATCGTCGATTGATTACAACATAATACTGCGGTTTATCCAAAGCATCTTATAAACTTCCTACATCGTATCACTTTTTACATAATAGCCTATATATCTCTATCATCGATTCCGGCCATAAAGTTACTTCGTAAAAAATTACAGCAACAATTCGCTGGACGATATCACGTATAAGTTTCCAATTGCCCTCGTAAATAAAGTATACACACGCACCTGTTAATTCCCTCCCGCTGCGTGTATATAGCAAACCGCAATAAGTCCAGTTCCATTTCTCATTTTTACGGTGTACTCGTATATATAGCACCGCACAGTTAACTCGATTGCTTGGAAGAGTCTCACCGCTTGCAATCGAATTTTCCGCAAAGTGCCATCGCCGTGTGTGTGTGTGTGTATATATATATATATAAAAGCTTCTGTATACGAGAATAGAAGAGACGAAGTAGAAAATACTTCGTGGAGGGAACGACGCGGGCGCTAACGAGATCAGGGCATGTGCGCCTCTTGCACGTCGCTTATTACACACGCTACCTTGAGTCGGTTTATGTATACACTGATAATAAAAACTAGCGCCTGCTGTATACACTGCAGCTTTCACTTAGCTACGCGCGCGCGTGCGCGAGGCTAATCCTTGATGGATTCGTGAAAAGAACGTTAAGGAATGTGAAATTGCAGCGGAAACTGGTACGACGTATAGACATAGCACGTGAGATGTTTTTCGACGTTTAGTTTAGCTCGACGAATGTACATAATAAGCGACAAGTAGGGCTACGTGAACTTGAAAGGATAGATTTTCGAATGCTCGCGTAATTAGAGATGTCTATATGAAAATATATCATTCTAAGCGTTGCGTCGACGATATCTTATCTGGGCGTACATCACAAAAGCCCAAGTGCGTGAGGCTTATTGATTGCACTCGAAATAGCTTAAAGACTTTTTTGCACTGCCACTGATGCACTGGAGTGTACTGATTTACTGCTGTAAATTATGTGTATTATTGGATTATCTCGGAAGTAGGTCAAGCAGAGAAATCGTGATGAATGTGAAATTAAACAATTTTTTTGTCTCTAATTATATTATTTTAAATTGAGATGGATTTATGACGTAAATTTTTTTGATGCTATTTTTATAAAAATATAGGGAAACAAGCAATTAGCTATTTTCTACAATGATTTATAGAGAGAAAATCATGAAAAATTTAAAAACATTTGAGATATAATAAAGGCATAAGAAGATATACTTTGAATGCAATAATGGCTCTCATGACAGAGTCCAGTATATTAAGTTTAATTGGCTGACTCGAATGATTCTGCTGTCTATTAGTTGCATGACTATAGCGTCGACGTCCTGTGCTATTTTATACATTCTATATTATATTAAATCTTTTCCTTGACAAGGGACAAAAACAAATTTTTCAAAAGGTTGGAATTTCAGGTAAAGTTAGATTAGTCTATCCAACCCTTCAATAAACTAATAGACATCAGAATCATTGGAGTCAGCTAATTTAACTGATATTCAATTAGTTTCAAATTATAAGCATATAATATATTTCTTATTTACGATATAAATTCATTCACACTTCTAAAGTGCAATAAACTACTTTGCATACTTGCAACTTTGTCTGTCATCTCTGATACTTTTTATCAGACACTTTTGCACATACTAATTTCAGATTACCTATTTCACACAGAACTTTGCATAACTAATTAACAGTTTCAATAATAATCAACGTAACTATTCAGCGTAACTACAGCAAGCGAGTTCGACTATCCATCAATCCGCAATACTTCAACTAGAACCCTTGCTCCTGCCAAATTGAGCGTTTTGCAAAAAAGCAGCAGCAGCACAACAGCAGCAGTAGCAGTAGCAAGCAGATCGACATTACTCGATTACTTTGGACGACTCTCTCTTCTTTCACGATCCTCTCCGTTCTTTTCACTCTATAGGCAGTAGTCCTCACGAAGAATTGCCGGCACGTCGGAGACGGCCGGTCTCGCGCCTCTTTCCCTCATGCTCGCGAACTAAATTGACAAGTGCAACGTCGCTGCTGGCCATCCACCAACACGGCCGGGTCGATTTTAATCTCGGTCGAATGATCCAATATGCCTAAGCGGATTGTGAGCGCGTACGGCCTTCGTGGGTCAGTGAAACGCGCGTGGCACCTGCTCGCTCACGTGCGCGCGGCGTATTATAAGTGTCGATAAATCGACTGGATATAGTATTTGTCTTTATTAGCAAAAAATTGCGAAAATTTCGTCTCAGCATATAAGTGAATGAAATTAGTATGGATTAAATTGCACAAGTATTAGTCGTTTAAAAAGTTTGTTGATATGAAAATAGTTCCTGTTGTGCAGAACTGCTACTTTGTAGATTTTCGATTGATATGTAAAACGAGTTTCATCACGCAGGTGTACACCGGACATGTGAAAGGGCCAAAAGGTGTATAGAAAGGGATATATAGAGATACAGACGTGCATGACCGCATATGCACACACAAATACGCATGGAATAACGTGCAATTAAGCTACATGGATTTTTACTGTTAATTATTGTAGTATTTTGTACATTTCCGCTCAACTTTGAAATAACATGACTTGTAAAGGAATCGATATTTTTTAATTTAAAAAAGCATATTGAAACTTATATTTTCCAGTTTTACTTAATTTAAAACGTTTATGTAAGTCGCTTTTTAAGGTAAAGTTGATGCCGAAAAATCGTGAATTATGTCATATATAAAATTTTGCTGGGAAAGTAACTTCATTGCATAATTTCTTTTGATTATATCCAAGTTTTCATAATAAAAAATACTTTTATTTCTCATAATATTCGTGAAGCATCTCATGCACCTGTTCTGCTAGAATACGTTAACAAGGGAGTACACGTTAAACAGGGGGTGTACATGGATAGATTTCTCTATTATATTAAGGGGCATTATTACGACTTCTTTTTAAGATCTGAAGTGGCGTAACGCATAACGTCACACATCATATGACGGCACATCTTTTCCCAATATGATACATGTATAGTACAAAGGGTTAAGAAAAGAGGTTAAGGTTGCTCAAGCGACTTTTTATAAAATAGCAGATAGATTTTACACTTAACATAAATGTTCTTTAAACATTAACTTTTTTGATCTGTACTAAGAAAATTTTAGGTCACCGATCAAATTATTGAAAAAACTGAGTTTATAAATAGGTACGTTTAACACATAACCTTATGTGAACAAAAAGTTTATGTTAACAAAAGCTTTGTAATAACTTGTAAAACGGCAGATTTTAATGTACAATGAATGAAATTAAAGATTTTTTTGTGAAGAATCTAATGATATCGAAAAGATCCCTACTGAAAAATCTCAGGTGAGAACTCACCTGAGAACTCACCTGAGAACTCACCTGAAATCTCATGCCAAAATC
>JAYJLV010031978.1:0-28445 GCA_036873485.1 Torymus texanus | reverse complement strand
AAACCCGGAGCTAATAAAATATCTGCCGTTCCCATACGCACCTGTCGCGCCTCGACGACGATTCTATATATCCCCTAAAACACACTACTCTTCAATTGTACGCACTATATAGGTACAGAGGCGCGCGTTTCGAAGCCTCGAGAACGAACGGGAAGACGACGACGACGATGTGCACGCGAGGAGGCGTATATTCACGATAGCGCGCTTATCACTGCGGCGCGCGCGCGCGAGCGCTAACTCTACTGCGTCGTCCGTCGTCGTCGTCGTAGCGCGAGCCGCCCACCAAAGACGTCAGTATATATATAGAGAGAGATAGAGAATGGCACACGCGCTCGCTCGCCTCGCGGCTAAAGCTAATTGACAGTTAACGCCGATAAACGCTCACTGGTATACTAACACATATGAACATGTATACGTCATGGCATGTATGTGATGCGATTGGACTGACGGGGAGCCGGGAGGGGATATAAACTCACTGTTGTATATACCTATACTCGCGCTCACCTGTCCTCTTGTTGGCGGCCATCTTGCGCGATGATATCGCTGCAGCAACCGCAGCTCCGCTCCGACCCAGAAGGCATGAGAGAGCGACCGTTGAGTTGGATGTTGGATTGTTGGACGTTGAATGAGAGCGTATATACATGTGTGTGTGTGTGTGTGTGTGTGGAAAAGAGAGTAAAAGAGAGGAGGGAGGCTTTGTTGTGTGTATGGTGATGATTAGAGAAAGAGAGAGAGAGATAGAGAGAGACTGTGGAGTGGGAATTACTTCATCGCGCTGTGCCGAGGTCATCATGTGAAAACGAAACGCGCACTGGTCGGTTTTTCTCGCTTTTACCGTATAAAAAAGGACAGTGTATAGTGCGATATACCGATGATGAGAAAGAAAGAGAGAGGTGAAGCGAGATATATATAGAGATAGAGTTATTAGCAATCACAGAAAAATCGTGAATGTATAATAAACAGCGAACGTGAGCGAGGATTTTTTTATTAGTAAGAAAAAGATTATTATTGCACGTACTGACGGTTTATAATTTGCGTGACTAATTAAAAAGAGTCGATATACTTACATCTGTTTTTAATAAGCGTTAAAATCGAAAAAGTGATAATACATTGTGAGTTTATCTGTTGCGAACTGCGAGAGAATTGACACCAATAAAATAGTTTAGATATAATTAAATTGAAAATTTTTTAAAAACGTTATATATATACTGTATAACTTTTTTGCGCAGAAGTTGCGCGGGATGAGAAGACTAGTCGTGGAATAAATATGAATATATTATTAATTATGTATGAAATTCGCGCGTGCGGCGCAGATAAATTGTAATGGGTTTACGCCCACTAGCAGAGACAGATAGAGAAACAGATTCGAGAAGCAGAACAATAAAAATGATGGTCCGTTTATTCGTTTGCATAAAAAGTATAATTATTATAATAAGCGTGATCGTCCTGTGCTTATTTTTTTAACGATTTACAGAGCAGGCGTATATATGTAATGGAAATTTTGGTTTTAAAATAATTAAATTAGTATTTATTAATGAGAATCTTCATACCTATCGCAAACGGATCGAAAGAATGTTAAAAAGTTGAAAAAATAAAAATCTTAAATCGTCTGCTCCGAAAACACTTGTTGGTCAGACGTCTGTGATGAACATTTCCATTTTTAAAATAATGAAAGTCCTTATATTTTAATTTATGTAGGTATACTTATGTCTGTTTATCCATTGATTTTTTTCCTTTAGATTTAACAGTCAATGTTTTTAAATCAAAGAAAGAAATTATACTACTTAATTGGCTTGTCGCGTGTTTGAAAAGCATTAATTACTAAAAGTACCTGCAGTCGTATATACACACATGTATATGTAGAAAATTGTATTTTTATCTGTAAACACGATCGGTAATAAGTCATAATTAATGAAAGTATATAATTATAAATTATGTATGTATATTAGAAAAGTTCGAGAAAATCAGAAACGAGTAGGTGAAAAATCAGACTCAAATGAGCTTTTAAATTATTTATCTATAAAAACAATAAATTTATCATAAATGTCGAATCGTATTGCAAAATTTCAGAACGGTGGTAAGGCAGGAATCTGCTATGATGTCGCACACAAGGTGGCAACTACCAGACGCAAATAGTTTTTTGATGAATAATGAACGAAACAACGGTTGGCGACAATGCTTTTATCGATTTTACGTATGTGCTACTCGTGTGCTGCGTCGGACGCGCGCTCAGTCGGCGAGTTAACCTTACTTTGTCGGTGTCGTTCCTACTTTTGCAAAAATATTTGTAATATTTTAATTTATTCTTCTCCTGTAACTTCGTACAATACTTCAAAATGTAAGTATAAACTTTAATAAGCATAAAATAGTTGATGATTTTGCATACATCGCGTATTTTTGACATAAACAAAAAGATGTATTTCACAATCACTGCTTTGCATGTAAGAAACAATACAGTTTTAATAATTGTAATTCAATTTTAAGGTCTGCTCTTACGAAACCAAAGTCAGAAATGACTCCCGAGGAACTAGCCAAGAGGGAGGAGGAAGAATTCAACACAGGACCACTGTCTGTTCTAACTCAGTCTGTTAAAAACAATACACAAGTTCTGATAAACTGTAGGAATAATAAGAAGTTGCTTGGCCGTGTGAAGGCCTTCGATAGGCATTGTAACATGGTATTGGAAAATGTCAAAGAAATGTGGACGGAGCAACCAAGAACTGGCAAAGGAAAGAAAAAAGTATGGATCAATTTTTTTCTTACACAATTAATTTAATTATAAAATCATCTAATTTATTTACACACCATTCTTCTTTCCAATTCAACTGATATTTTTTAATACTAAAAATAATTTGAGTTATTAAGATTCTATTAATAAAATAAGATTATATTGATTTTTAAATAATGATTTTGTAATTTTAATGTGATTTTAATTATATTTTCTAGGCGAAACCAGTAAACAAAGACAGATTTATATCTAAAATGTTTTTAAGAGGAGATTCGGTTATTCTTGTAGTACGTAATCCATTGGCTACAGCTTCAGGAAAATAACGTGAATTTATAATATTTAAATGTAAAATAATTATAAAAATAAAATAAAAAATAGGTATAAGTGAAATTTTTTAAATAAATTCTAATTCCATTCACAAAAAATTGTTTTTATTCAGATTCCAACACGAAATTATATATTTAATTAAGGGAATTAATAATAAGTGTATAAAAATTATACGCAGAAGTAGTTCTTAATTTAGTACATGTTTTCTCAATCCTTTTCTGCAATGGTAGTTAAGTGCTTATCAATTTCTGCTTCTGTTAAAGTTCTGAAATGATAAAAAGAAAATTTTATATTTTTTTATTAAGTCGTATTTAAGTTAACAAGTGATAAATTAATCACACTAATTATATATAATAGTAATATATATAATTATATTAAGGATATGAAGAATTAGTACACACCTGAATTTAGGGTTATCCTTTGAAACAACACCAATTTCAAGTTCAGTAGGCTTAAAATCAACGGATAGAACTGTAGACAAGCAAGTAATTGCCAACTGGATGGTTTCATCAAAATCATAATTTTGCTTTTTCTTTAACTTTTTCTCGAGATACGAGTTAGCTTCAGTGTGTTTTGTACCAGCAGCCACTGCTCTGTACCCACAGAAATAGCCTGCTGGATCTGCTTTGTAAATGCAAGGACCTTTTTCACTATCATAAGCTATTAACATCATAGAACAGCCAAGTGGTCTCATTTCAGCATTTTGTGTGTAAACTTGACTGATATCTGCTACCCTTCTGCACAAAACATCAACTGGAATCTCATAACCATACTTGTACTTATAATGTGCTGCTTCATATCTTGCTCGATGTACTTGAGACTTGCTATCAGCTACAATTAACAAAATTAATAAATATTTTTAAAAGCTTTACTAGCTACTTTAAATAAAATATTCAAATTACATGATAAAAGTTTTTTTTTGCAAAAGCATGAATTACAAATAAATCATTTCAAGTTTTAATAACCATAATTAAAACATACACTATATAGCTATGTATTTAATAATTTTTAATACATGAGATTATTGATTTAAAAATAATTAATTAATAAAACAAATAGTAATGCGTTTATCACTAGGAAATTTACAAACACAACATAAATAAGTGATATAAAAATTAATTTATCCCTGGTCAATTACAAATAATAAACAAAGTGAGTTCTTATACGCATGGTCTTACCAATCATTCCAGTCATAACACAGCCAATATTATCAGTGATCTGGAAAACATGGGTCACCGTGGAGGCATCCAGGAGCTTATCCTGCAAAAATATCAATTAGAATGATAAAAACCAGGACCAAAGCACAGAAGAAGCCAAAAATTTCGAGGTTATCCCTTAACTCCAATACTTACGGGCACTTTCTTCTGCGTGGCGAATACTGCGGTGTCGACGCCCTTAACGGCAACGGACGTGAGGCCGCCCTGGTTGATAGCCTTGAAAGCATACTCTGCACAAAAACGAGCCCTTTCAGAAATTTACGTCTGCCAGTCTGTGTGTACCATTGAAAAAGTGCAGATCACGCCGTGTCATGCAGACTGCCGGCGCGTCTGGCGCTTTTTAACAGATTAGTAGAAAAAGAAAGGGTATGTATCGTACACAGGCGGAAAGCTCGTGAATCAAGGATTACGATTATGAAGTACTTGCCTACTTGGTAGAGACGACCTTCCGGCGAGAAGATTGTGATGTGCCTGTCAAAACCAGCGCTGCTGCCTCGCGCCATGTTTGCCCAGCGAGTAGTGGCGCTTCAACTAAGTAGCGCGACTCCGCGGTTTCTGATTCTGCCGCTAGTTTCTGCGTTACCGGTTACCGTATGTCCGCATATATAATGTGAGCCTATACGTATACCTATAGGTATATCAGTGTATTACGCTACGCCACTTTGGTGTGTGTGTGTGTGTGTATGTGTGTGTGTGTGTGTGTGTGTGTGTGTGTGTGTGTGTATATATATATAGTATTCCAGTGCAGATGCAAAAACACAGTAGAAGCAGCAACCTCTGGTAGAAGTACTTATATTTTAGTGGCTTCTACTATTGAACGCTATGATTTTTTTTTATTTATCTGATTCTAATTTAATTTTTATCCATAAGATTATTTCAAAATACAAATAAGTTTAATTTTAAGCATATATAAAGTTTACAAAAAACACTAAAAAACACGATGCGTTTTGGAATTCTAAAATTTGTTGTTTTACTTTAAGGATAATTAAACATATATTAAAAGAAATTAAGTTTCATAAAATTTTAAATACACATACTCTTATAAAATTTATTATAACAATTTCCATAAATAAATCCTTACTGTTTAAAATGATAATATTAATTTATTTAACATTACTATTTGAATATTATATTGTTTTTTTATTAAGGTAAAAAATAACAATGCATTTCTGCTAGATAAAAAAATTATAAACTTTTATTAATATTTACAAACTATTTACATCAAGATACATTTAGAGATATTTGTGCTGAGGTATCCTCTGTCTTCTTATTATAAATTTGCATTTCAGCGACATACTTTTCTTTTGATCTTTCATACATATCATAATAAACCTGTAAAAATACAGAACAATATGAATTCTCTGCCTCTAATATAAACTTATAATGTATAAAATTAAACGCAATTCATAACCATTTATTTACCTTTTTATCTTCTGAGCTGAGTGATTTCCACGTAGTTGCTAATTGTCTTGTAAGTTCCTGTTTGCTGGGCTCAGGATCACCAGCAAGTCGTTCCATTACCCGAGGTCTTTGCTCCTGACAGAACTGGAAAAAGGGATTTGCTGGTCTTTTTGGGGCATTTGGATCAGCCTTCTGTCCTTTTCTCTTAGTTCCCTTTTTGGGTTTTTCCTCTTTTGAGTTATTTAATACAGACTTTGAACCCTTTTCTTGTTTTGGTGTAGTCTGAAAAACACTATTCTCCTCCAGCACACCCATTGGTGCCTCTCTCCATTTATCTCCATGCTGATCAAGTCTATTTATCAAGAATCTGAAATTGCCATGAAAAATTCTTTAAATTCAAACAAAATTTTATAGAAAAAAATAAAAAATACAAAAGTTTATACAGGTAACGATAGACAGACGAACTAAATAAACTTAACCACACGATAACTTACTTTTTTTCCTTCTTAACGCGCTTTAGTAACTTTCTGGCCTGCTGGATCCGATGAACTAATCGCTCGTTGTCCTACAACAAAGCACAAGCTCAATTAGAAAAAAAAATCTCGTGAAAATACATTGATCGAACAGTGTAAACAAACAGACTTGCTGTAGGACTTCGCAGCGCTCAGCAAGCAGCTGAAACTTTCTCTTGTAAATATCAATTTCCTCCTGCTCCGCATCGTAATCCGAGTCGTCCGACATCGTCGCAGCCATCGTTAGCCTTAGCACTGCTAGATTCCACAATTAAATATTCCTCGAGACTCTGTCATTTTTCGAGATACGAATGGTAGACAAGTCATCATAGTCCATGCCTCCATGGATCATTGGTGACAAACCGACGCAGACGCTTTTTCGACTATCACAGATTATACAGAATGATATATGGAACAAATTTCCTGTAATATCGCACATCTCCAAAACTGCTACAACAGCGCCCTCGCAGCAATTCTGCTAAACAGGTTAAATTGGTGCTCAAATAATGCATATTATGGTGTCGATATATATGATAAAGTTGAAATATATTATTTTTATTTATTTCCTATAAAAAAAAAAAAAAAGAATAATTATAAAACATTATTTTTAGCAAAAGCTTATGTACAAATAAATAATTTAAAAATATTATTGTTCTCCCATACTTAGTATTAAATATGCATTAAATAAGTAGACATCGAGCAAGTGTTATTTACGTACAAATATATTAGGTATATTATTATTATTATTGAAACCTCAAAACTACTGTAAAATTTGTTTCAACTTTTTACATTTTTTAACAAAATAAAATGCCTTACTCATAAATTCAATTTTTTACAGCCAACACTTTCCTCTTTTGCGCATGCGCGTACGGCCGTTTGTACAGCAAATTCGGCGAATTTAAAATAGAAGAGAGAGACAGAGCTCCCGCGCTTGCGGGCTTACCTTTACGTATGGGCAATAAACAAACAAAAGAAATGATCGTGGCTTATCACTGGTACATAGGAACATAATATACCTTATTAATTTTTATATATATATATATAAGCCTCGCGAGCGCTGAAAACAAAAGTTTCCCACAATAACGAAAGAAAGGGGCATAAGAAGAAAAGAGAATTTTAGAAGAAATACTACAAGCAAGTTTATCATCATTCATCTACTTACTTTGCGAAGTATATCTTGGTATAGCTAAACGTCTACAGTTACGTCTTATCGCAAATCGGAAGAGTTTCTGCGCCACTTGACAACATTCGCGCGAACTCGCGGCAAAAAGACGCCCCGCGCTCATTGTCAGTGACTGATCGGCCGTCCGTTTCGTGAGATCGTTAAACAAGCAGTTCATCTATATATATTTAAATGTGAGCTCTCGTGTTCATCAAACTATGTGTGTAAATCCCCCGATTTCGTTCGGCTGTCTTATGTAGGTAGCCATCATGCAACTATTTGCTGACTGACGTATCGTTTTACATTGTGTATATACGTAGAAGTGTATTAGTATTATTGCTTAACTATATAGTATCGATATATAGCACTTCCTGGTATTCGAAGTATATTTTCATTTGTCTCAGAATCATCGGATTACTTTTGTTAAAATGGAGTGCACTGAGAACGAGGATTTTGCCTTGAACGAACTATTTCAGTTGGAAGACCAAATGATGGAAGAGCACGAGGAGATATATGACGGTGAACAAGCGTCTGCCGAGTCGAATTGCAGCATGCAGCTGCAGTCGAATGACTCACTAGAAATCGTCGAACAGGTATCCGTTGCGCAGGATTCGATAAGTAATGATTCGAATTATTTATATTTGCTGGAAATGTTTCCAAACATAAATCACGAATACATCAGGAAAATTTGTATCGAACCACCATTTGATAAAAGTAATGGCAATTTTTTAAATATGCTAATTAATCATTTGCTTGGTTGTGAAGATAAATCTAATATAAGTTTTGATAATGAAATTCACGTTAACAAAGAAGTTCATCAAAGTGATCTTATGGAGGCAGAGATTTTTGTAACATTGATTGAAGAAGAACAAATAAATGAGTCAATTAAGAATGACAAAATCCTGTCTGAGATGCTTGAAATTCAGGAAATTGAAGCAATGGAGGAAGTGCAGAGAGATCAAGCATGTCTGAATGAACAGCTCTTTTGTGAGTTTCTTAAACAAGATCAAGAGCTTATAGAAGAAAAGGCAAAAATTATAGAAAAAATTTTACCAGACATTGATCCTGATTATTTGAGGCAATTCATTATGAAAAATCATGAAAACTCAGAGTCACTTGAGGAATTTGTTGATTCAAAACTTTTTAATAAGGATTATAAGAAAAGAGGAGAACATTTTGCAGAAAAAAAGAAAATGGAAAATATTCAACAATATATAACTTGCTTTGATGTTGCAGAATTTATCAAACTTTTTCCAGAACCTGTTGAATATTTTGAAGATAAAAACAGAAAATGTGCAAAGCATCAGAAAGCACTTGATTTTTTATTGAACAGATATGTCAGCCATTCTGTAAGTTAACATGTTTCTTTTACAACTCTATATATACAGGGTGTGTCAAAAGTCCCGGGATGGCACGATGATAACTCGGCGGGAATGCATTTTCGAAAAAAATATTTCTAGCAAAAGTTTTTTTTTTTTCAATCATGGTCAAGGTCCAAAGATCATCGTCAGAAAAAATCCTAAAACTTTTACCTGGAATATTTTTTCCGAAAATGCATTCCTGCCGAGTTATCGTGCCGTCCCGGGACTTTTGATACACCCGATATATGAATAAATATACAAATAACTAAAAAAATTCAATCATACTACTTACAAAATATATAATTATATACAAGACTTCTTTTGATACTAAATAAAATATAAGACATTGAAAATAAAATCTTCTATTGCAGAGACAAGATGTTAAAAATGCTTATACATTAAATTCTTATAACTTAAGTCTGGCAGATAAGCAAATGCTAAATATACCTGAAATCAAACCAATTATTCAATCGAATATAGATCTAGATGATGTGCCATTACTACAAGAAATAGCGTTTATTCAGAATAAAATATTAATTAAAGATTATTTAAAAAACCTTAAAGAAAAAGAAGAAAAAGAAATGAAGATTTTAAGAGTAAGATTTTTTAAATTTATACATTTTTGAATTTTTAGGCACGACCGCTTCTCGGAAGAGCCTTATAGTTTCGTCAGGGCGAAAGTTCATTTTAAACTGTTTTCGAGATGTATGTATGTCTGTACGTATGTATGTAATCAAGTAACCCAACCCCATATCGCCGGTGCCGACGAAGACTATCCCATTTAAAAATGCCACTAAAACTATCCCCCATCAAAATTCGCCACGAAAAGAATCTTAGCTAAAATACGCCACGAAAACTATTCCCCATTAGCATTCGCCACGAAAAGAATCCCATCTACAAAAGTGCCACGATAACTATCCCGCTTTCAACATAATGGGTACAAAATGAAATTAAAATTCTAAAACCACAAACGCATGTGCTAAAACTAATAAAACTATATTTTTTTTACGAACAATATTCAGCAATAAAATAGCGAAAAAATCGTTCAAAACATAAAAAATAATCATTTTTTTTTTTTTGCTATTACTTTACAGAATTTGACTTTTACTCAAAAATGTTAAATGGAAAAGTTATAGATAATATTAAAATAAAACTTTTTTCTGTTGAACATTTTTTTCTACAATTAATTCCTGATGAGTTCAATCCAAAAAACCGTTTTTTAATGCCTAAATATACCTAAAATGATCGATTTTCGTTTATAGCTTAGCAGGATTTGATTTTATACAAAAATGTTAAATAAAAAATTGTAAATAATATTTAAACAAAACTTTTTTTCTATTTAACATCTTTATATAAAATCAATTTCTAACAAGTTAGACCTATAAAAACAGTGTTAAACGCCTAAATATACATAAAATAAACGATTTTCGGCTATAATTTAACAGAATTTTATTTCACATCAAAATGTTTCGTATAAAAGTTGTAGATAATATTTAAACAAAACTTATTCCTATTTAACATTTTCTTATAAAATGAATTCCTGACGAGTTAGATATGTAAAAACGATTTTTGAATGTCTCAATACACACTATACAGTAAATTGTTGCTTATTATTTAACAGAATTCAATTTGACACAGAAATATAAGATACAATAGCTATAAATAAGACCGATAACATAATCCATTTATATAACTGGGACTGTATAATTGTATTATATTATTATACATTAAGTTTTTTTAAGTATTTGAAGTGTTGCAATTTTCATTCTGATGAAACACAAAATTCTCCGGAGCAGTGCAGTCGTGCCTATAATGTAAAAACAAAGTTTTTACATAGACAGCGGGGGATTGGCGCGCGATAGCGCGCAGGGAGGCGCGGCCCCCTAGTTTAAAATCAAATAAAGTAAAATATAATTTTGTTTTATTGTTGCAGGCACAAAATCTCCTTTTAGAATGTCAATGTTGTTTTGACGAGATGAAGCCTACTGATTGTATGGAATGTGATAGTCAACATATATTTTGTAAAAACTGCATAATTAAAGGTACAAAGTTTGCTATTTCAAATGGTAAACCATATGTACATTGTTTCAAAGATTCATGTAAAAATGAATTTACTTTAAGTATTTTGAGACAAGTTTTACCACAAAATACTTTTGATACATTTTTAAGAAAGAGACAAGAATCAGAAGTATTTAAAGCACAAGTTGAAGATTTACAGACATGTCCTTTTTGTGAATATCAGGCGATTGTTCCTCCGCAAATTAAAATATTTACTTGTGAAAATCCAGAGTGTATGAAAATAACATGCCGGTAAGAATCTGAAATTACTAATGCAAAATTTAAAAATATATTTTATTTCTGTATAAAATTTAAAGATTTATGTTTAAGTTTTCAATATAATGATCCATTTTTAATTTCAAAATATTATAAAATTTTTATATTTATAATTAAGATATATTACTTTAAATTGTTTAGCAAATGTAAAAGAATAAACCATCTGCCAATAGAGTGTCAAAATGTGCTTGATGAACATAAAAGTCGACTATTTTTAGAAGAAGAGTTGAGTGATGTCATTATAAGACGATGTTACAAATGTAATACACCATTTGTCAAATTAGATGGTTGTAATAAAATGACTTGCGAAAAATGTCAGGCAATAATGTGCTACATTTGTAAAAAACCTATTACAAATTATAACCATTTTGAGCGCGGAACTTCGTGAGTATAGAGCTAATGATAATAATTATTATTTCCAAGGTGCAAAGTTCATGTTAATATTTTTATACATTTCTATATATTTCAGTTGCAAAACACATCAAAACAGCGATTTATTTGACCGAGAGCAAATACAGCTCAAACGTGCTGAAACTACCACAAAAATAAGAAGAGATTTTCCCGATTTAAAGATTCCTGATGTATAAAATAAGTGAAATAATTTTAACGATTAAATTGTTTTGAAAAGATTCCTCTCTATTAAAGTATTTTTGATAAAGATATCAAAGGTTTATGAAGTAATTAAAATTTTAGTAGTATTAAAAAGACTTTATTTCATAATAGTAGGAAAATTGTTCTTCAATCTTGTACATTTCTTATTTTTAATTTTCTTAATCCAAAGATTATTAGGATAGTCTTAATAGTCGTACATATTTACAATCTACAGAACGCAAATACTTTTTTTTATTGAAAGAAATTTGACATGTAATATTAAAATAATAAAAAATTAAAATATAGCAGGTCTTTCATTATAAATAATAAAGGTATATTAACTTTAACGTTTGACATGAACAATGATTAAAATAATGCCATTGGTTTTTTATTGTTTTCTTCGAATCGATTAAAAATATACAAAATTAAAATTCCACGAATATTTTAATCAAGAAATAATCTGAAAACATTCACCATATCATTGTATTACAAGTGCACACATCAATGCATATCCTCAGACACTCTTTCAGCTATACGCTTTTTATTCACTCTAAAATCACTTCATAATCTCAGTATCATTCTATTTTCTCACATCATACAGTAAGTCAGATTATTAAACAAGGCGATTAAGTATAATAAAGCTTGTATATTCGAGAAAAACTGTCTGTTTTTCTCTTACAAATCAAATTTGAAATAAAAAAACATAATCCATCACGTCCGCTTGGGCTACTACATCATCGAATCTACCTATATACAAAAGCCCCAAGAACGGAGCGCGAAAGAGCTGTTTTCGAATCAATATGATTCTCGCAACGTCAGCCAACCCTGTCGTTTTACACGCGAATCAACTGCCATCGTCCTCGAGAGCGGCTCTCAATCTCTGTTCGAATTCCTGGTTCCTCAGTCTCTGCTCCTCCATCTGTCTCTCCAGCTTCTCGCTCACACTTTGCACATCTGTCGCGTGCTCGCGAGTCTCACGGCAAAAGTCTTTCAAAGGTGACACTTCATCCTGCTGCTGAAGGGTCTCGTTCAGATCGTCAATGTCACTCACATAATCCATGGCCGCGATTTCGAGGGCCTGTACCAACTTGTGAGAAAACAAAGGATTATTTGAATGAAACTTGTTCAATATTCTATGATAACTTATTAAACAGAATACCTGGGCCTTCAGCGGATGCTGGCCTTCTTCGTCATGCACATCGTTTGCCGCGTATTCAAGGAGAATACTCGATTTGAACCACCAAGGTAGCGTTTGGAAGTGCTTGATATGGTTCTTGTTATAGACGACGCGTGTGTTGCTGCCAAGCTCGCTGAGCTTTCTTGTTACTAGGTGATAAATCACGTCAGCAAAGCTTGGGTGACAGCGTTGCTCCTCATCGTCGTTCTCGGAGGACAGCGGTAGAAGCAGTAGGTCATTCATTATATTATCTGCGACGGCGACGCTGCTCTCCCACGAGACCAACATTCGACTATAACCAACCACAGCGGCGTGTAGCTCGGCCACGTCGCGAATCGGCCAGGAATACCTACAAGATTATTTTTTTTATTTGTTTTATTTTCTCATATTATTTCATATAATTTATTAATCCTACAGACTCACTTCCACTTGGGAAAGACGAAACTGCTCATTATGCGCTCGAGCTCCGCTCTGTACTCCGAATGCTTCCACATTCCATCGAAATATTCGTAGGTGCAGGGATATGAGCGTTTGCTGCCCAGGTAAATCTTCAATTCGGGCGCGAAGTCGGTGTAGGTCATAGATTCTGGATCTAGAATTATGTCCGTCAAGTGGTTCACGGCCTCGTTATGCAGGCTTATGATGAAATTTGGATCGTTTAACGCTTTCGAGAATTGCGGATTGCGCGATAGGTATCCTTGAATTCTGAAATTAATTTATTTTGTTTTAACAAAGTTGAGAATAATATATCGTAAAGAAATATGTCGATTATAGTTTTTTTCAACAGTTTTTTTTCGAAATCAACTATTTAATATAGCCATAGCAATTGTTACGATTTAAAGAATGTTTTAGAAAGTGAACATTAATTTCGAATACTTCAATGACCTTTCCAGAATAAGTTGATACGTATCAAAACTGATAGCTACGAGAATTGTTGAAGTAGACTGATAAAAAATCAGATAAAAGTGAATCATGCATTATTAATATTGAAAAATAATCTTAATTTGATAAAAAGTTACCTCACAAACAGGCAACAAAAAGTAAAATTAAATAACACAACTAGCCAATTTGAAACTGTTATAATGGGAGTCTCACAAGGTACTACATTAGGATTTTTATTATTTATACTTTACATCAACGATTTACTAGGTATGCCGGAAAATACAATCATTTCATACGCGGATGATACTACTGTGGTTTCGACAGCTAAAACACGGTAGGAAGTGGAATCAATAATGAATGAATTTCCACGAAAAATATCCAGCTGGTTAGCTCTGAATAAACTCTCATGAAACACTAATAAAACAGTTTATATGGACTTTGGAAATCAATAAAAAACTGGAATATCAATATAGTTGGTACAATAATCAAGAGGGTTGAGAGTACTAAATATCATGGGATAGTCTTTGACTCTAATAAGAGATGGAATGAGCACATTGATTACATTTATAACAAAATAAAATATCTCATCTTCATTTTCTTCAAACTGATTAAGATTATGACAACAGACAGCTTATATGGTATATTACGCCGTTTTCAGAGTATCATTTCCTATGGCATTAGTCTGGGGGAGGCGCGTATACAAACAGTATTAAATTGCTCACAAATACAAAGAAACTTAGCTTATTACATAATGTTGTACCATAGTTATTATCTTTAAAATCTCTAAAATTTAAAATAACTGTGATTGGAATTGGTACTGTAAAATGCACCTCGTACATATAAACAGTTAAACAGTAGCATTATAATTGTTGTTAAAAAACAAAAAAAATTTCTATTTATAATTTTAGTTTTAAGTTAGATTTAGTAAGTATGCCGAACCAGCAAACAGGAAAATATTTTCCTCTACTGGATTATGTTAAATAATGTAAATACGTACAATAAATTGATATTTTTATTCTTTCATTTGTACTTACTCACAAAATTTTAATTACTAGAAAAAAATTAATTTTAAAATTTTATCACGGAAATGAACTATTATTCAGCCGTAATAAAACGAAGGGAGTGCATTTTTGAACGACAATAATGCTTTCAAATCAATTTCAGAAACTTTACTAACACGCATTAAAGATAAAAAAAAAAGATTTCACTGTTCTTTATTATAAAATTGAAATATCTATATCCATACTAAAAAGAAAACAATAATTTTCAATACATATGAAAACTATAATTTAAAAGAAATATATTTTAAAAATAAAATAAATAAATATGTTCTACAACTTATGTTTTTTTAAATGAATCGATTCGCAAATATCATCTATACCGCCACCACATACCTCAGCCAAAGTTCCTCCGTCATACAGTCGTCCAAGACACGTCTGAGATAATCCATTTCAAGCGGTACCTGGGGCGACTTATTAATCGCCAACCAGAGCACAGCACTCTGCACGGCTCTTAGGACGACGGTCTCGTCAGAATTAGGTTCACGTAACACCGTATATTCGGATACGTGACCAGACTCCAGTAGACCTTCGATAGCCGGTGCAACATTGATATTACCAGGATCCGTTGTCTCGTCACCGAAGACCATCACGACCAGCGGTATGGGCATCAGTTTCTCGCGAGATAACACGGATTTGGTGAGTCGACGCTCGATCGAGCGTAAATTCTCGTCGGCATCAACGACGAAGAGTAGACCGTCCATCCCTGTGAGACAGTTTTCGCATATCAGGCCCTCGAAGTGACGGATACAGATGTCGAGACGCTCGTGCGGGGTTGGACAGTGCTGAATGATGATCGGTTCCTGGGTGTAGTCTTCCGGGCTTAGGTATCTATGAGATAGGAAAACATAAACGAGAATAAGATATTTAGATTGATAAATCGGTATTATACATTGGTGTGAAAAAAAGTATACACATTATAAATAAGCATAATAATGCATCTCAGTCTTTTTTCTTGGTATACATGTGGCGACTCAACCAGCATCAGCGCGCCGCTTGAGGCGCAAGCAGATTCTGGAACCGAGAGCGCACAGAGTCTAAGCCGGAGCAAAGGGACTCAAGCTCCCCTCCCCATGCAGAAAAAGCGGTCGCTTCAGCTGTGGCGAGGCGAGTGAGCGAGCCCAACGGTAAGAGCTTTTCTGTCAGCGCTAGTGTACGCACGCAACTGGGTGTACTCATCACCCACTTAAGCAGTCTACCTTTGTCCATTTTTATATAGTTTTAAGGAGTTAAGTAGTTTTAATAAATGAGAGTTCTCAATGATACTAGACTGTTCATTTTTACCCCTGTGACTACCTCATCCTTAGCGGGAAGCGCACGCTCCTCACACTCATATGCAAATTGGCGACATCTAAACGCCAAATACACCCTCGACGCTTTCCGTTAATTTCCCGCTTAGGCAAGTAAGCTAAGCATATATAAACCATGTATATACAGAAAGTTTATTGCAATGAATTTATTTACTGAAAAATCACCCTACAATTACTCATTATACTCACTTGTTAACGAGCTTCTTATGCCGCCACAATGTCAATCTATTCTCCAGCAGTGGCCACGATATCACCATCTTCCAGAACGCGTGTTGGTTTGGTTCGGCATCGAACGATTTCGCATTCTCCTTGAGTCCTACCCCGATGATAAACTCAATCGGGGTATGTTTAGGCTTCTCCGCCTCCTCTGCAGCTGCGATTAAGCTTCGCCGCTTGTTTTCGCGCGCGTAGCGTATGGCAATGCGCTGCTGTGGATGGTAGAGTTCGCGTGCTCGATCCTCGATACTCTCCGGTTGTAGCCAGACGGGTGTATTGTCAAGTGCCTCCCGACGCTGGGCACGACGTCGTGAAGCCCATTGCTTCCACACGTGGTAATACTTTAGGATCAGACGGTCGCGTAAACGATTCGCAACCTGGACAGATGAATAAATAGGCGTTAGAGTGGTACATTAAATTTAATAGTAAATTAAATGGCCTAGTGTTAGGATATTATTTTTTTTTTTATTTAATTGTGTAATGTAACGGAATACTATTTTTCAGTGAGTACTCAATTTTCGATAGTTCCTTGAATTAAAATTCAGTTATTTATATAAAAAATACTTTTTAAATAGCCAAAAATGTGAATGTGAATGTGATATCATAGGAAATAATTATGTGAAGCATGTGAAGTTCGAAATCCAAATTTTTTTTACTACAAATAGATGAAAAGTGATGTGTCAGTAAAAAAAAAGATCAAGATAACTTGTTTAGATTGCAATGCAAGTAAAATAGAATTGCAATATATCGAGAGTTATGAGTTACTACTTATTGAAACGATTTACTTCCACGACTTTTTTGGATGCTCTTTTTGAAAGAGAACGCAAAATAATGACTTCACAATAATTATAAAATAACGAAATTAAATTTAAACATTGATCTCAGCGTATTTAATTCATTTAGACTCAAATACATTCTCATTATTACAACTGCACCCACCTCGATAAGCATATCCTGTATGAACAGCTGCTCGTCTAGTATCGACGTGCATATCTCGCTGAGTATGCTATCATACAGCTTCTCGCTAAGGTTGTCTATAAGTTGTATGCGATCGAATTCGGCTCGCATGAGTTCAGCACACGCCTCTTCGACAACCTCACGCTCTACTGCCTGATAGACCTGGCCGCTAAGCTCGTACGCACGTTCCAGTCGGCGTAGCTTCTCCTGCTCGCCACGAAGCTTACGTTCCGTCTCTAACTGCCGACGCAGAAGCTCTTCCTTGTCCAGGTTCAGGTTCAGGCGCTTTTCCGTAGTGTTGTCCGTCTCGTCGGCCAAACGCCGTTTTGGCGCCGTTATAGTACGTTCAGTAGTGCTGGTGTTGCTGCTAGTGCTACTGGGAATGAGTAATTGTCGTTGTTAGGTTTATGATTATAGGGAATTGGTGGTCGATATTGAGAGTTGTATCGGTTGAAAATATTAATTTGGTTTTGGTTTAGTTTGTGTGGGTGTTAGAAAAGTTTCTATGGTCAATTAAAGGCAACTAATAAAGTTATAGAGTCAATATTTGTTACTTACTAAAGTTTTCTTTTCAAACAATGAAAATTCAAGGCTTGAATGCCCTAAATATAATTTCAACAGTTATATTTGCTTTTTTTTGCAAAATCTATGCTAATTTAAAACTGTGCAAAGAAAATGCACCAAAATACAAATGAGGTTTAATTGTTGCTAACAAGGCATTTTTATTACTTAACTTTAAACTTTCACAATTTTGGAATAAATATTTTTATAGTTTCGTAAACAACAAATGAAATCTCGGTTTCTCTAGTTTTTTTTTCAATTTTTAAAATCGTATTAAAAATATTCCAAGATTTCGTGGTAACAGTTTAAAAAGGAAACTTCTTTAACGATTATTTAAAAAAAATGTTTTGAACTTGTTTTGAACTAATATTGCGGCCTTTTTCATATTTCTAAGCTAAAAAGATATCTCAAAGTTTGAGCAAAAACCTAGCAATCTCTCGTAGTTAGACCTATATCCACTCGGAATCAGGTTTTTCGATGCTAATCGTTATACACACACACACACACACACACATAGGCAGATAAAATATAAATTTAATTGATACAATGAAAAAATCGGTCAAAATCCCATGCCCTTCGCATAATCTATATAAGTCGATTTTTTCCTTAATTTAAAATCCCTTTCAAATAATTCTAATAAATTAATCATTATCTCATTTCAATCATTTATCATTTCTAACAACTTAAAGAACAACGATCGACTGAATATCCGTACCTGACAGTCACAGGTTTTCCAATCTCTTGTGGTTTCGCAGTTGGTGTTAGTGGTACAGGAGCCTTAAAAAGGTTCGTCTGATTGGTAGCACCGGAAAATATGCTCTTGTTTACTGTCATGCCGAAAGGCGAGGTGACGGATGGCAGAGCCGAAGGTCGCGGTGGTATCGATGAGAATATCGACGGTGCGGGTGGTCTCGTCCCGAACACCGAAGGCGTAGTATTCGCTGGCGTGGAGAAAATCGACGGGGTTGTGCTTACAGCGACCAAAGGCTTCATAGCGACGGTAGAGATTAGTGGTAAGATGATGTCCGGTTTCTTGAAAGCGAAGTCTTCAGTTGACGGCCTGAAATTTTTGAGTTTTGGCGATGTTTCATTTACTTGTTACACTTACAGTAATGCAAAAGTAAATGCACAAAAAAGTAAATTATGTACGAAGAAAAATAGAGTGATAGAAGATCGTTTTATAAGACAAAAATAATCACTACAATAGTTTGATGAAAAAAATTATCAAAATAAAGAAAAATTTTATCAAGATAAGAATAATTTTTTTGCTTTGTCAAATTAGAAATACCATACGTTGGTATGGTATTGTCCTTACATCAACAAAGAGATTAAGCAGAGTTTAATAATTTACCCTATAATTTAAAAAAAAGAGTAAATACCTAACGACGAGATCAGCTTGCCTCTTATCCGCGACATTATTGCTCACTTTAGTCCCGTCAGTTTTTCCCGTCTTCGGCTCATCGACAATGGCCATTTCCTCGTCGATGAATTCATAAGGATCGACAAGATTAGGATTCTGATCCTGTGCATTAATCGACGACGGCAACAAGTATCCATTAGCATCAAAACTACTGTGTGGTTTATGGCCTTCGTACGTTTTCTCAGGCCACACACCGCCAGCGATGCACTGACCAGCCGACTGGCTTAACGATTGTCTTTTTGAAAGCACAAGATTATAGGCACGTCCCTGTTCCAGGTTATTATCCGGCTGGTGAAAGTTCTCTTTGTTCAGTTTGATGTAGAGGCTCTCCCTGTCGCATCGCAAACCAACCCGTGTGCAAAACTCGAAAGCCTCGTCTTCGTCCTCGAAGCCGAAGATGTCGATAAGCTCGTATAGCGGGTACTCCGTCGTTCCCGAGGTGCGGCAGTAGGCCTTCACCATTATCGCCAGTCCTTTCACCCGGACCTGATTAAAAAAATACATAAGCGTTAGGGATATAAGGAGGCTACATATGTGTGTGTTAAAGGTACCTGGTTGAAGTAGCGCAATAAAATACATCCATTGAGGTACGTCGTTTTGCGTACGAGCTTGAAGAACTTTGTGTAATTTCCCATCGTCAGGGCTGAGTGAACGTCAAGGCCGAACTTCACCTGAGGCGAATGTTGCACAGCTGGTGGCAGTGTGCGCATCTCCGCCATAAAGGTGCCGTTGTTCAAATTCAACAGGATGACGTAGGCGCGAAATTCCGGCTCGTTCCTACAGGTCACACCCTCGTTCTCTCGCAGATCGTAGTACATGTACTTGAGAGTCTGCAGGCACTTGGTCAGGTTCTCGCTGTTGATCTTTGGATCGAAGACGGACACTTCTTCAGCGCATAAGCGCTCCGAACAGAGTATGTGGAAGCGAGCGCATTGTTCGACGAGCTCAACAGTATCCAGACAGCAGAGCTCTTGTTGTGTTATGTCCTTGCGAATGCTGCGCATACGGTCCCAGAGGAAGTGGTACCAGTCGGCAAGGTTGGCGTCCTCGTTTTCACAGAGATCGCAGATCTCGTGTAACAGGTAACTCATTGTCATTTTGAGTGATTTTACGGGCCGTAAATCGTGAGCCATTGGTTCTTCCTGATCGGCAGAGGAACGCGAGTATTGCTTGATGGCGGTCGTGTGGTTAATTTGATAGTCGCCGCCGTCGAGCTGCTCGTAGGAGGAGACCTGACGCTGAAATTCACGCATGTAGCGCTCTTTTTCGGGACACATATCCGGACAGGTGCCCTTGGTTACCTTCGCGGAGGCTAAGTCCTTTTGTTTGTTCTGCTTTAGCCTCATGAGGCGATCACGAGCTTCGAGGATCTATAAAATGTATGTAAACATAAAAATGTATTGCGAAAATTTGTTGATTAAATTTATCAAGAAGAATGAAAGGAAAACAATATTTTGTATAAACCTTATATTTTTCTTCTGCAGTTGTACCCAATTGGCGAACTTGATTTTGTAATTCTTGAAATGTTCCAATTGAAATTTTCTTGTGATTTTGATTTACTACTGGAGTTTCTTTTTTTGCAACAAGAACTTTGTCAACAACTTTTGGTTTTGAAGGAAGTTTTAATGCTGATTTAAGTATAGGTCTTGATGTTAGATCTTTATTTGCAACAACTAACGCTTTCTTCACTTTAGCTTTTGCAGTAAGTGCTTTTAAATTCTGCGGATCTGGTAAATTATACTCTGAACATTTTAAAGCTTCGAGTTCTTCTCTAACATCATCGTCTAAGTTTAGAAGACTGGCTATTTTACCTTTAATAGATTCTTTTTTCTTAGGTTTATTTAACATTTCGTCAGTTGTCCATTCTACTCTAAATTCGTATCCTAAAAAACTTCCAGCCTTATAAAAAGCTGTTGTTGCCACATCTTTAGAAATATAATACACTGTAATCATTTTTCTTCTCGGTCGTATTGTAATCTTCAGAGTTTCTCCAAATTGTTCAAAATATTCCTTAGCTACAGATTTCACAAGAAGAGGGTCTGGAACATCTAAACAACTAATAGAATTGTTAATTTCCAGTCTGACGTCTTTATGACTTTTCTTTGAATTTTTTTCTAATTCAGCAAAAGCTACTGATTTTTTTATGTCTTTAGGGGAAAAAGAAGATTTACTAGATCTTCTTATCTCTACTTTTCTAGGAGGCACATCTGCTTCTTTTGTTAAATCAATTCTATCAATAATTGCAGGCTTTGCAAATGTAAAAGTTGATGTTTCAGAATGTGGAAGTTGTGCTGATCTGCCCCCAAAAACATTTTCAGAAAACACACCAACGTTTCCAGCTTTATCTGGACTATGAATAATGTTTGGCCTTGAAAAAATAAAACTACTTGCAGTCGTATCTCTTTCTATATCAGCATCCATTTCTATATCTCTATCCATCTTGGCTTCTAAAAATCTTAAATTAAAATATTCAATTAAATATACTAGTATTCGATATATTGTTAATGAATATCAATGATTATTAAGATGAAAAATTTTCATGACTAATTCAATTTTGAACTGAGGAAAAAATTAAATAAGAAATATTTCTTTTTCTCAAATTCATGTTTTATTTACCTTTCTACAACAAACTTGCATAAGATGTATAAGATGCAATAAAAAAAAGTCTATCAAAATAATATATTTTATACTATTATTTATAAAATATTATGAAAGTATTTATAGTATACAAATCAGTACAAGTGCTTTAACATTTTATTCAATTAATTTAATCGAAATTCTACAATATTTAACATTTTATTATCAAATTATAAAACACTGGATTATCAGACTGAATATTGATAAACAGTATCTAATACAAAAATAGAAATTGTCATTCGAATATCCATAGACAAAAAGACGTATAAAAACACGAAAATTCAAACTCCAGTGAGAATTACAATACACACAAGATTCTATTTCTGAATGAATTTCGTTGTAAATATATTTTCAATCTTTAATCTGGCGAAAGATCTAACTTCTTAAATACTCACTTCTCACGTAATTTGTAAAAATAAAATCGACGTTAGTCTTACATTTCGGTGTAAAACATAACCTAAGAAAATTTGAGAAAACAACAAACTGGTTCTGTGACGTCACGACTAATACAGATGGGAAATGGAAGTAACTTAAGTATATTCCATTTGTAGCATTAAAATTTTTCATGAAATGATGCTAAGTACTTTGTACTTATTAAAAAATTTCTTAAAATTTTTTAACTATTTAAAATACAATATTTAGTACAATTAGGTTAAATTAAGTTTACTCACACAACTGATTGCAAGTGTGTGAAAGACTGTTTTGTTTGAACCTATACTCACCCCATATAACAGGCAGTTGTTAGGTTACTGCACAGACGTCAGTCACCGTAGTTTTCTGCACGTGTTGACTTCGAGAGACTAAGTTCCAGTACAAATAACCAAAAAATAATAAAGTTTTATCATGAATTTTTGTTTGTCTATGAATTAAAGATATTTTTTATTGTTTTTGCAAACTGACAACGAATGATTGATTTATCTAATGAAAATTGAAGGTAAATTTATATAATGATCTGTGTATAAATTTATAAATATTTTATTATTATCTTGAATAAAATTATTTACAATACAATTATTGTATGAATTAAATTCAACAATTATAATAATAACGTAATATTTTTTATAGTGGCAGAGACATCATTATGAGGAATTTAGTGATAGAAACTCAAAAGACAAGTACCTTCAGTGATGGTGATTTTCTTCCAACTGAACAATATCAATGCTGTTATAACTGTGACAGTGATAGATACTACTTTCTTGAAGGGGAGGAACATATACTGTTTGGGTTTGATGCTGTAACTAATAAAAAAATTGTTAGTCAAACAATAGAATTTAAAAATGATAAGGCAAAACCCATTGCAATGGAGTATTGTAGTGTCAATCGAGAATATTATATTGCATGTGATACTGGAAATGTTCTTTGTCTGAGCCACATGGATGAAAATCAATTAAAGTTTGAAGAAATTGCAGATTTTACCAATGGATTACAGTGCATGAAAATAAGTCCAGATCATGAAGTTGTAGTACTTTTAACAAAGGACAATATTGTTATCACATTGTCATCTAATTTTGACATTCTGAATGAGGTAAAAATTATGATCAAAATGTACTTATTTATTTGTTTATAATAAATCATATTAATGATAATATACCTAATCATGTTTTTAGTCAAAAATATCATCCTCAGCATTTGGTGAAAAACAGTTCATAACTGTTGGTTGGGGTAAGAAAGAAACGCAATTTCACGGTTCTGAAGGTAAAGTTGCAGCAATGACAAGAGTAAAAATTAGTGAAAAAACAGACACAGATAATGGATTACCTAAAATAACTTGGAGAGGAGATGGTGCAATGTTTGCTGTCAGTTATATTGATGAGAATGTTAATGCACGAAGATTTAAAGTTTACAACAGGGAGGGATTCTTGCAATATACCAGTGAATTAGTTAACGGTTTAGAAGGAAATTTGTCATGGAGGCCTTCAGGAAATGTAATTGCTGCTACAAGAAAATTACCAGATAAACACATAGTTGCACTTTTTGAGAAAAATGGATTGCTTCATAGAGAATTTGTCCTTCCATTCAAAACAAAAAACATTCTTGTAAGTTTATAATTGATAAATTTATTAATGATAACTTTCAGTAAGTAAAACAAAAAAAAAATAAATGTCTTAGATTTTAGATCTTGTTTGGTCTAGAGACTCTGATGTGTTAGGAGTCTGGTACAAAGACATTGACAGTGGTAACACACATGTTGATTTATGGTCATCAAAAAATTATCATTGGTATTTAAAACAAACAATAACGTATCTTGCAAAAAATCCAATTCTATTTGTTACATGGTCTCCTGAAGTTAATAGAGATCTTATGATACTATCATCTAAAAACACCACTGTTTATACATTCTACTGGACTGTTTCTCATAGTTATGGAAATCTAGCAACTGATAAAGCAGCAGTTGCTGTGATAGATGGTGACAAAGTTCTTGTAACAAATTTTAGAGATGGTATTGTGCCACCGCCAATGGCTCAACAAACTTTACAATTCAAAGAGCCTATTAATGCAATTTCATTTGCTCCAAATAACACTGGAGATTCCAACATAAGTTCAAATGACTTTTTGGCACTAATGTCTAATAATAAAATGGTGCTCTATAAAAATGTAAATGTAAGTTATTACTCGGTTAATTTAAGAAATATTAAATGCTGCTTTCTTTGTCACATCATTTTTTGTTTAGAAATCATTGGAATTGCAGTACGCACTGAGTAAAACCTATAACATTGATTTAAAGGTAAAAGATTCAACCAAATATTCTCGCCATTTAATACAGCATTTATTCTGGTACAAACCAGATATCATCTTGTGCTCTCTCACACTAGGTGTGAAGAGCTCTTTATGTGAGCTACGTCTGATTCACATTGAAGCTTTGGATGAAATCCTTATAGATGCAAGGTAATTCATTTACAAATATAAACTTCACACAAATTTAATGTCATAATAAATCTCAAAAAAAATGCATAAAACCATTTTTAGGATTGTGCAGGAGATGCCGGGCTCGATAAGACGCATAATCCCGTCGTCTGATTCTAATATTGCCTACATCGTCGTCGAAAACAACAAGCTCTACACATATAACGACCGCGATGGTGTGACCAAATCCGACGTGATGATCGTAGACGAGCCATTGGCTGCTCGCGGAGTCGTCCAGGTCGAGGTCGTGCGATTCGGTGAGAAGGAGACGTGCGTAGCGCTGACGCGCACACACGTGCTCTACGTGGATGGGCGACAGGTTGCCAACAACGTCACCTCGTTTTACACGCATTCTAAGTTTCTTCTGGTAACGACCCTCCAACACGCGCTTATTTGCTTCAAGCTGAACGGGGTAGGACTAAGTCAGCTGTGTACTAAAGATCTTACTGTGCAACCCTGGAAGAATCAGCCCAACGAAGTGCGCAAGACGCAAGGTTGTTTTTTTATTCATCATAGTTTGTATTTATTATGTTACTTGTTTGGCAGTTTATATTGACCTTTCCTGGAATGCATATAATTTATATATATTTAACATAACTTAGAATCTCTTCTTCAACAAATCTATATAAATTATCTCGTACGATCCAATGTCAAACTAATCTCCTATTACCTTTATAGAACTGAACATCAGACGCGTGGAGCGTGGTTCGACTCTCGTCGTTGCCGTACCGAAAGATGAACGTGTGGTTCTGCAAATGCCGCGTGGTAACCTGGAGTGCATCCAGCCCCGTGCGCTCGCCCTCGCCATAATCAGCAAGCTGATCAAGTCACTGGACTACAAATCTGCGTTCGACCTCATGCGCAAGCAGCGTATCGATCTCAACCTTCTTTACGATCAGGATCCCAAGGCATTCCTCGACAATGCTCAGAAATTTGTAGATGATATAAATAATGTTAACTGGTTGAGTTTGTTCCTGTCGGATTTGAAAGAAGATGATGTCACGAGCACGACGTACGCAAGTTTCTATGGTGGTAGGAGTCGAGATGATTATGTCGTCGGTAAGGTTGAGAAGGTCTGCGAAACGCTGAGGGTGATCATGGAAAAGAAGGACTCCAACGTGTTTATTCAGGTTAATAATAAATATACTATGTACAATATGCAAGTAAAAGTAGATTAAGTCGAAGTTTTTTTATATAATTAACACGCAAACGTTTAGAAGCGAAAATCACTTGCTCTTATCATTGGAATGCCATATCTTTATATTGAGATACCAGAGGCTGTGAAAACCTAAAATGTTACCATATTTTATAAGAAATTTTAGTTGATATACTTGCAAGAAAATTCACAAACTATATTTTTAAAATTTCATACAAAGTATAACATTTGATTTTTAAAACTTTTTGTAATTTTTATTAACTGTTTTGTAAATGTAGACATAAACTGCTACTTTTATTAATAATATAAACCCTTAATTCACACCTACAGCCCATCCTCATAAGCCTGGCGAAGAATCAAAAGATATCCGGCCTCGAAGCGGCGCTCTTGAAGCTGAAGGAACTGAAGCAGCTGGAGTACCATGGCAAGTCAATCCTTCCGACGGAGGAGGCTCTCAAGTACTTGCTCCACATGGTCGACGTGAATGTCTTGTACGACGTAGCCCTCGGCATGTACGACTTCGAGCTGGTAATGTTTGTTGCGCAACGCTCGCAAAAGGATCCCAAGGAGTATATCGCCTTTCTTAACAGTCTCCGTGAGATGGATGAAGAATACCGCAAGTACACAATCGACGTCTACCTCAAACGTTACATGTCAGCGCTCGATCATATCTCTCGCATCCCGGAACGATTCGAAGAGTGCCTAACGTTCATACAATCTCACGATTTGTACGCAAAGGCATTGGCAGTGTTTGGTAACACGGGTACGGAGTGCAAAAGCATCGCGGTGAAGTACGGAAAGTATCTGGTGAAGAAGAGGGAATATAGGGAGGCAGGAATTATGTTTGTAAAGGGTGAGGATTACGAGGAGGCGATTTTTGCGTTCAAGCTGGCGCTCAGCTGGCAGGATGCTATTGTTGCGGCCGTAAAGCTGAATTTAAGGTATGTTAAAAATATAAGACGCGCGCGTGTGTGTGTGTGTGTGTATATATATATATATATAGATATTGTTAAAAATAATAAGATTTTTATAACGAATAAAATGCTTTACTAAATACAAATAACTATACTATTTATATGTTAATTATTAATCCTGTAATTACAGTTCGACGCAGCTTACCGAATTGTGCGAAGACTTGGTGAAGCGACTCGTCCACGACAAAAGATACGAAGAAGCGGCGTTGATTCTATCGAAGCATCTGAACAGATTCGAAGACGCGGTGACGATGTTGTGCAAGGGTCGCCATTGGCACCAGGCATGGACGGAAGCCTATTGTATGAAACGCGAAGACCTTATAGGTAAAGTAACAATGGTAATATAAATAAGCATACGGCATTAACAACATCTCAATTGCAGAAACATACGTGACACCTGGTCTGCAAGAGCACACGAACTACATGCTATTCCAGATCGGCGAGCACATGCAAGACTTCGAAAAATACAAGAATCGTTTGATAGCCGTGCGGCACCAGTTAATAGCACGCAAACACGCTTTGCGTCATAATTTTCAGGACGACGAAGGAGAATGTGGCAATGAGTTAAGTGACTTGTTCAGCGATACGACGAGCATAGCGGGCTCGACGACGACGCGAAGCTCGCAGGCTTCGCATAGTACCGGACGCAGTTACCGATCCAGTAAGAACCGCAGGAAGCACGAGCGTAAGCTACAGAGCATGAAGGAGGGCGGTGCCTATGAAGATCTCGCGCTTATAAGGACGCTTCACCAGCTGGTTACACAGGCGTACAAGCAGAAAGGTAAGGAATGAGGCTCGCGGCTTTGTTTAAAAAATAAATTGATTAATTACATGTATACTAATGTGAATTTTGATAATAATTTTCGTTTTTTAAGTTAATTTTTTTTTACGAGGTTAACGTACTGTAATGTTTTTATTTTCACGGTTTGATTTGAAGTTGTGGAAAAATTTGTACTATTTGTAAAATTCAATGAAATGTAAAATATTTTCTAAAATTTTAGATGAAGTGAAATCAGTTGCGGAAATGCTTCTTTATACGAATAAAGATCAATTGGCTCAGGAGCTATATTTGTTGATGAATGAATTTTTGGAAGATATTCGCAAGGGCATACGCGAAATATGGCCTTCGTCACCAGAAATTAAAAGTCCAGACAGCGAGGAGGAGCCCAATATCAGTACAAATCCACCGCCTCAAAGCCACATACCAGAGAATCTGATAGGTAAGAGTATCGATAACAGATATTGATAATGAAATTGAGAACTAACTGAAATGATTCTTTTCAGAACCCCATCTACTTCAACCGCCTGTAGAGACAAGGTCAAACTGGATATTAAATAGATTTTCGGATTCTTAAAGTATGTGATAATACTTGAAATATTGTAGTGAAAATTTTTTTCCTATAAATGTTTTACATCTATAAAGACATAACCAGAATTTTTTATTTTAAGTTTTTCACGAAAATATTATATTAACTTTGAAGAGACCGACAGTTTGGCAGGTAGCGCAGTCGCCACCTCGGTCGATCAGCGAAGTTAAGCAGCATTGGGCGCGGTCAGTAC
>JAYJLV010031951.1:0-28475 GCA_036873485.1 Torymus texanus | reverse complement strand
ATATTTTCAATATTGTCAGTTTGTCCCTGCGTTACTACAATTATAGTAACTTTTACTACAACATTTTTCTCAGTGCAATAAAAGTTTACTCCAATTCCGTTTAATATTCAATATTTGTTATAGTTTCCCCTCAAAAACATATACACATGATAAAAAACGCAAATTACTTTCTAAAATAGAATCGTTCCAGTTAAAATCAACTAGCATGAATATATTTTTTCCTATATCTACACTTCATCACTGGATAATCCAAAAAACTACAAATAACTTTATCCAGTAAATATATAACCTTCTCCTCCTCTCTCACCTGGCTATCAAATTATTACAATCGATAATATTTTTAAAGTTACAGCTTATAGGGTAAAACTTCGATAATTGAACACCTTTTAGCGTAATATCGCCTCGGGCCGCCCTAACCGGCGGATACCTATCAATACTTCGCGAAACTAAGTTTTTGAAACCCCGCGCGTTATAAAGGAAGGGATGAAGGGGAGGGAGAGGAGGGAACTTAAATGCAATTGTACGTATAAAATATGGGTGTCCAACTTATTCAACTTTCCCCTGTTCAACGTACTATAGGCCGCTATGCCCCAGCATCTGCATGTCAATAATAATGATGACGACGGCTGCTATACTACAGCTTGCAACTTGTTAATGTTAACGACCCCATCTCGTCTCATTCCCCATAGAAATGACGAGCTGGCTGGAAAAGGCAATATCATTAGCTGGGAATATTTGCCGTAGGATATTTAGTGTGGCTACTATTCGTCTAGTGTGATGTACAAATGTTGAAGGCTTTTATTGTACAATCTAAAATGTAATTGTGAACGATATTCTATAACAGGAGGTGTAAGACTAAATATTGAAATATTAGCAATTGGTTTTCTAGTTTTATTTCTCATAAATCATCTCTGACATACATTATTCTTCAAAATATTATAATCACAATTAAATCGAAATTACCAAGACCATGTAACAAGTAAATAAATAACCAAACACTTAAACGAATATTTTAATTAAATTAACGTACTTTTAATCAATACAATCAATATGAACAATACTACCATTTCCACCATACACCATAACGTTCGACGAATCAAAAGTATTTAACTAATAAACTCCCAATGAACCACGTAATTACCAATAGCTCTATCCCCTTAATACCTCATTCTTCCCCTTTCTATCCCAGATCCAAACACCTCGACACACCGATAGGTCAGCAGCACGCGACACGCTCTACTTCGCTTCGAAACCTTTAGTCCCTCCCTTGAATTAGAAGTCAGGCCGCACGTTTGCGCTCGAGTAAAAGACGTTCCTCGCGAAGAAAACGAACCTTCCTCGCGTCGTAGCCTGGAAAAAGCGAAAAAACCTCGCGGATTACACGAGTCGTGCACGTACGTACGGAAAGTCGAGCGAATGAACCCCCGGGCACATACATATATATACACGTGAACGAAAGGTTACAGTATATAGTAGAGAGAAAGAGAGAAAGAGAGGGAGAGAGAGAGAGAGAGAGTTGACGGGGAACAAGTGCACGGGACACTCGCCCGTACGGAATAACTTCTCGTCGCGAGAGAGCGCGTGGCACAGCTGCAGCATTCGGGGTAAATAGAGAAACGCGAAAGACGTATAAGCGCGCGAGTGAAATGCGCAAAGAGTATATAGAAGTGGAAGCGGCTGCTACTGGTAGTAGTATAGTGCTGCTGAAGGGGAGAGAAATTCTGGTATAGGCGAAGTAGAAAGAGGGAATTAAGAGGTATACCAAGAGATGAGGGATTTTAAGAGACTGAAATCGGAATGGTTGTATGTGTGTGAGAGAAGGAATCGTTTCGAATGGAAGGGGGAGACGAGAAATGGGAAGGATGTTGATTGACTGATTGCGGAACTGTGCGTGAGCCGTGATTTGTCGAAATATACTGCATGCAGAGGAAAGAGAGATATTTCGGGAGTGTCGAAAAGAGTCGTGAAAGTGATTTGTATCGGTTGGGGAAGGGATTGAGGTTTGGATTGAGATTCCAGAATAAATGGAGGATCGTTGGTGTATGGTGGAAATTGATTATTTATATAAATAAAGAAAATACGAAATATTTTTGTGAGACTAGAAATATATTAAACTAGAGAACTTTTTTCTCTTTTTTTTCCTTTGAAAATGAAAGAATTACTCGAACCTTTATAATAAACTAATTTAAAAATAAAATTAGCTTTTCGAATTTTAGAACGGAAAAATTTCATAAATCATATTCTACGTTAAAATTATAACATTGATTCATCCATCCGATCTCGGATGAAATATTACAAAATTTTACAAGCACATTTTATCCAAAAAGTTCAAATTGAACGTCGTCGTTCTCTCTCTCTCTCTCTCTTCCAAAAAGGTTTCGTAACGAAAAGCCATTTTACACGAATTTTCTTTATCGATATAAGGTTCGGGGAATAAATTCGACACGATATCTTAAAAATCCGGAATTTCTCTCGCCTCTCGCCGAAATTTCCTCGCTTACTCGCGCGTATAGCAGTAGCAGCAGCAGCAGTAGCAGCCGGTGAACGTGCGCAGAGCTCTGGCGTTAAAAAAAGGGTTACTGTCGTGAGAGAGAGTGAGAGAGCAGAGTGGAAGCAAGAGAGTAGGGAGAAAGAGGAAGAGGTAGGGAGAATGAAAGCGAAGAGAGAAAACATGAAAGGTTTAGAGAGGAGCTCTCGCGCAGGACAAACGAAGTGCAGGAGGGCGACGCACGTTGCTCGCATAAGAAAACGCGGCGTACGCGCGCGCGCGCGCGCTTTGTAATATGAAAGCGTTATGAATCTTCCGATATGAAAAATTTCGTCCTGGCATTATTCCCTACCAAATAGACGGGGCTATTCATATTTTTTCTCTCTTTTCGTCGTCATCTCTCTCACTTTCTTTCTTTTCTCTCCGCACTCCTTTTTTTTCTACTTCTCTTCGCGTCTCGCTGTCTCTTTTTCGCGCCCGTGTCCTTTTACTGTTTGCTAATTGAAATGAGGAGGAAGACAGGCGAAATTTTCGATGCCGGCTTTGTTCTATCTTTTTTAATTAAAAAAAAAAGAAATCGTCCCTGGAGTTATTTACGATTTCATTTCGAGCGAAGTTTGATTTACGCGCGGCGAAAATCCGATAGTAACTCATATGATATTTCCTTTCCCTTTATTTTTTCTAATTTTTCGAAATTTTTCCGAAGGAAATATCGGTTTGATGAATTTCAAGATAGTGGATGATCTAATTGGAATTAAATTTTTCTCTTTTATATTTCAGCTTTATTCAATTACGAAATTTGTATAAGTCATATGACACATTTTTAGATATATACAGAAATAGTCGTAGTTCTGAAGTTATTTTAAGTAACTGAAAGATTTTTAATTCTTATCTAACTTCAAAATAAAAGACGGCTTTTATTAAATTATCACCGAGCGAAAAATTAATTTAGTTTTGTACAGTAGAATACTTTTATTGGCATCTAAAGTTAGAGTTAAAAGGTGAGCCATAAACATTAAATTTAGAAACGCACTTATATTTTCATTTCACAAAGAAAACTATAAAAGTAGTGTCACGAAGATTTCCGACATTTGAACAGAGTAAAAGACGAGAAACCGTCAAGTCAGCGAAAAACAACTATTATAGCTTGCAATGCACTCGTCATGGGATTGTGACATTATCTTAGTGATAGAGCGCGAGTTTACAAACTGCAGGTCCACAGATTCACGGCCCGGTTTTTTACTCTTTATGTCTGACATACGTAACGATATGTTGAAAAAAAAAAATCTTTAACCAATTAAAATACTTGGAACCCTATTACATTTTTTGAACCCCTGTATTAATTTTATACACATACAACGAGCCAAAAAGGTTATTCACAACTACATCGCATCACTAATATATCGATTACCAAAAACCTACCAATATACAACCGACATCTTCTATCCAAACTTCGCTCTTCCTCGAAACTTCACAACTGAAACCCACAAGGGCAGCAGCAGCAGCATAGCATCGTCACCTTTCCTAGCAACCCGCACCTCCTAACCCACAAAATTTCACCTCGACTTTACCACGTCGGTCCTAAAAACTCCCTCGCGAACTCACCGATATATAAGAACACAATACCCACAGCGGCGATTACCAGCTTTCTCTCTCTCTCTCTCTCTCTCTCTCTCTCCTGCACTCGCCTTTACGTCGAAAACTTTTAAACGATAGGCTCGTATAGCCGCGTATTAGGTAGCTCGAGAGTAAGTAACTCGGGCGCACGAGGCGTCGCGCAGCTGCAACTCGCACGCGGGTACATCAAAAGTTCACGCGGTTATTCTCTCTCTCTCTCTCTCCTTCACTCTCCTGGCGCGTAAGGTCGTAAAACTCGATGCGCGCCGAAGATAGTCGCTGCCGCCGCGCGTCTCGGCTCTGCTTTCAGAAGAGAAGCTGTGAGGAAGAGGAGGATGTATGTAGGTGGGATGGGTGAGTGCGCGGACGAGTTGTCAGGTGCGGCTGTAGCAGAGTGCGCGTGAGATGTTTGGTTGTGCAGCTCATGGGTGTGGGGGAAGGTGACGTGAAAGAGTTTTTTGGTGGATATAAGTGGTGGGAGTTTGTTTTTTTTTTTTTTTTTTTTTTAATGGCTGGTTGGAAGGTTTGGTTGGATTTATTGTTGGGTGGTTTAGTAGAGTGTAAATAAAATGATAAGCAAAGGAGTTGTAAGTACGTGGTATTAGGAAATCTATTGAATATTTACAGAGACTAAATCGTCCAGCATGGAACTTGTATATAAAGATCTTGAAAGAATTTTTCCAGCGAATATTTAATGCAACTATTATTTAGTGAATGATATTGTTTTATTCATAAGTATAAATTTATTATTAGACATTTTTTTGTTTCGCTGAACTTTCTGATATAACAAGAATATAAATAAATAGAAAAGATTACTATTGATAAATAAATTTATATGAGGCTCAGACTACATGCTTGATCATCAATGCAATACGAATAAAGAAAAGAGAAAAATATACATATACAAGAAATAATATGTGTATTTTCATGGGGAGTATTTCAAAGAGTAAAGTGCATAAATTAATTTGCTCTTTATTCAAACATTAAACGTTTTCGCGTTTTATCTTGCTTTCATACTTTTACCTATAAAAAAAATAAAACCAACAAATCCATGTCAACTGGATGTACATTAAGTCCACCGGCTGCATTTCTTTGTATACTCATAGCGAAGTGCGAAGGCTTAAGGGATAAAACAACGAGTTTAAGTATCTTTTGAAGACGCTGCGCCTTTTATTTATCTCGCTAGGGCAACATTTCAAAAGTTTAAAACTTATATACATTTTCTTAAAGTCACTGATAAATCGTTAAAACTCTAATTATTCTCTTACTTTTGGTAAAAATGATTTACCGAGAATTATTAATGACCGTGCGCACGCGTGAAATTATAATAAATCACGCGTGCTATTTATACAATTATAAGGAGAAATTATGATACTCATTCATTCTTTTATCAATTTATAATGAGCATATTTATTTTCTGTTTCCATTCTCGCTATATTTTTACTAACTTACTATTTCCATTTATATAACCACCGATTAAATACTCAACGCGAGAATGAAACTTTGATATTTGTCACACATTGCTCCACAATCAAACCAAACTCGATTACACTATATATATCACGATGCGTATTTTAATCTCCAACCGAAATTCCTTCGTCTTTAACGACAAAACTATACCACCCTGATAAAAGAAAAACTTTTCGAATCCTCGTTACACAATCCAAACTTTAACTCCCCAATTCAAAACACAATCAAATCCACAACTTCTCCCTTACAACCAACGCTTCTCGCACCAGCACCTCCTCTAGGCAAAAAGATCGAAGCGCGCGATACCTCGCGCCCCCTTGGATTATCGAAAAGTCGTCCCACTCTCTCTCTCACTCTCTCTCTCTCTCTCTCTTTCGCGTGGATTTTGATCCCTGCGGCTTTGCCCCGCGGAAGGAAACTAGGCTCCGCGATTTATGGCGATCACGATAATCTTCCTCACCCTCTCCCCCTATCCACCCGCGCGAGCGCGAATGTCAACTAACTTTAAACTCGGCCGCGTGCTTTCTTGCCTTTGCAAGAGAGAGAGTATAAAGTTTACGAGCCTCGAACGCGTGCACGCGCGCGTATATATATATATATATACGTACGCCTCCCTCGACGCGCTTTTCATAGATAGTATAAAACGAATGGATATGTGGGCCCCGCGAGCGATCGCCGATATGAATAATAAATGATTTCTTAAGGACTTTATCGCGGCGGGCAATTAAAAAGGCCGGATGGAGAGAGAGAGAGAGAGGCTGCGTGCGAAACTGCACCTCGACTCCATTCGTCATTCCCTTCACGCGCGCAAGAGCTCGTGCGAAGGAAGAGGTTTTGCTCGATTTTGTAGGAGGAGGCGGATGGTAGAAGGTTTGGAAGAAGAGGTTGTTTTGGCACGCCGCACGCGCGCGCGCGCGCGCTCACACGCCATTAAGGGTTATTGATAAGGCTTCGAGAGATAAAGTGTAACAAGGGCGCGAAAATTCTTCTTCTCTCTACTGTAAGGTCATTAGTTAACCTTTTAGCTGCGGGGGTGGTCGATATATCGACCAGCAGTCAGGTCGGGGACTCTACCTGAGATATCCAGTGATTTTATGTATAAATTTTGCATTTTATAAAAGGTCAATTTGTACTGAAATTCCCCCGCAGCTAAAAGGTTAAAATAACGTTATAGCAGCAGCAGCAGCAGCCACCATACGATTGTTATCGGAAGTAAGTACGAAGTTGAGCCGAGCAAATTCAAGCTAAGTGCAGCGCGTGCAGCCACGCGAGTAGTAGTATAACTGTGTGATGAATGAACTGTCGCGTCGTCGCGGACCTCGCAGGTGACATTAGTCATCTTATTGCGGTTATCTTCAACCAGTTCTAGAAAGAAATTAAAGTATTATTTTTCTGGTCTCAGGATCTCTATACGTGTATATGTATGTGTATATATATGTGAGGTGGGCGTTTTTAGTTCGCTTTATAGTCCGAGATTAAGCGTTTATGAAAGCTATTAATCTTAACCGCTGCATTTTTCAACGGCAAGGCGGAGCTTCTCTCTTATACAATTAAAAATATATAAGATTCTTATAATTTATTTATGGTTGAATATAAGATTTTTAAGGTTTGAGTTGAAATGAAGTTTTCTGGTTGGACAATAATAGATTTGGTATTTATATTTAGTTTGATTCAGATAGAGAAACTTGAAATGAAATTTATATAATACATGCGATTTCCAATGCATAGAATAGATAATAGCTATTTTAAATAAAGTAATCTTATCAATTCTTCAAACAACCTTTACAGATGGTATCTTAAGTCAGATCCCGATAAGACCGATGAATTCAATATTGACTGAACCATTCACATTATAATAACCCTTTCAACTAAAATTTCCATCTCACATCTTTATTTTCAATGAAAAATCATCAATCCCCAGCATCTCAAGACCCCATCGCAAAAGCTTCTTCCACTCTTAACCACACCAACACCGTTTCAAAAATAACCGACGCACTGCATACACCACCAAAACGTAAAAATTTCAGCCCCCACTCAACCACAAGATCCATTAATTTTTCCCTTTCAGCACCCACAGCTCTAATTGACTAGTTTTGTCCCGAAACCATCAGAAAAAGACACGCACCCGCGTATGCATCCACTCACCCGCAGCCAACAGCAGCAGCTATAAATCCTCTTGAGAATTTGATTAATTTCCTTGCAAACCGCGTGATTGGTCTCTCTGCCTCTCTCACCTGGACGATGCAAATGAGGGCTTTATCTCTCGCAGAGAGCGAGTGGACGTGGAATACAAAACAGGGGACGTCTTAAGAGAGAGAGAGAGAGAGAGAGAGAGAGAGGGGGAGGAAAGGACCGCGCCCAATCAGATCGGGATCGAATTTAACTTGGGTCTCGAGTGCCTGGAGGAATCGAATGAACCGAAGGGATGGATGTTTGGGTTTTGGTTGAAGGGCACGAATACGATGCTATGTGTAGCTGTGGTCTATGAATGCCATTTATCCGGTGATCACTAGGTTTTTGATGAGGTAAGAGAACGGAAGGGATTGTTTGGGAGTGGTAGTAGTAGAGGTTCGTTGATTTATGGATGTCATCTTATGGATGAGTTTGAGATTTTTTTAATAGGAGGGGGCAAAAGAAGTTGGATTCTAATTTCTTGATAGGAAAATTTTATTTTCTACTCGGGATATCGCGTTCGAATGTATGTTGGTGGTTAAGATAAACGAGATTGACAAGAATTATATAATATATAGAATAAGTTACGTAAGTTTACATTATAATCTAAACCATCAGTATATCATTAAAAATTCTGTAAGTATTATAAATATATTCAAGATTAAATAAGCAAATTGAGAACCATATACTCGCGCCTCATGAAAAATGCAATGAATCCAATTTTGAACCAGACGAAAACGAAAGCATCGCGAATGAAGTCGTAAATTTTCGCTCTGTTGTGTGCCGTCGTCCAAGCGTCGAGCGAGTTATAATACAAAATCAATCATCTGCCTTGTAACATGATAAATAAACCTACGTTCTCAATATATTGAGACTCTTATTTTATTACTTCAACCGTGTATACATATAGACAGACATGTGCATCAAAAGCCTTTGCTTTATTGTTCCGGCCGCGTTGCAATATACTATACCATGACCAACAACACAGCCTATCATTTCCGCGCCTGAGTCACTTTCAGTAACGCCGTGTAGCCACAAGCAAACGCCCTTAAAATCATCGTCATTTCTGCTCGGATTCCTTACTCGCCCACATATATATATATACGTGTGTACGTATTATATATATATATATATATTTATATCCCCGTTCGACTGATTTCTGTCCTATCATGTATAAATCATCTTTTATTGACGTTTCCTCTTATTTTATATCTTTATGATCATCGCTTTCATGGCCTCCTTTTTTTTATGCCCTTTCATTTCATGGTTCAATTTTTTCCCGGCCGCCTTTACGACTCTCCCCCGTGCGTTCTCTGATTTTTTTTTCTCTTTCTTTCGTTCTCTTTGCTCGACTTCTACTTCGTACGCACACATACTCATATGTGTGTACGGAGAGAGAGAGAGAGAGAGAGAGTTCGACGTCTCGCTTTTACGCAGCTGCTACGCGCACCTAATTTTATGCGCGCGCGGCCTCTCTGATTTTTGACACGCTGGACACGAGAGTGGCTCGTTTCTGTTTGCACTTTTTGACGCCTCGTACATGCAATCACTTTGACGGGAATTTTAATTATCAATAAAAAAAAAAAAGGAAATGTTGACCGGTTGACTGCAGACGAGCAATCAATATTCGCGAAGTGTATTTGATTTTTTTCAAGGATATATATATGTATTTTTATTTAGGTTCATCGTACTATGATTTGCGAGCTGTTGGACGCGTATAGGGCTGGATGGTTTCCAGAAAATTTTAATTCTACTTTACATATACTTGCGCTCTTTTACTTCATCACTTCATCGATGAATTTCAAATTTTGAACTTTCAAAGTTGCCGCGCGCGTGCCTGTATGCGCGTGAAATTTTAAGAAGTTTTGTTTTGATATCATTTAAATTTTAACTAAATGTATTCGCGGTAAGTACCCACCAGCCCAAACTTGAGTCTCCGTGGTAAGGGCATAAGTTTAGCTTTTCTTTTAGAAGTTTCGTAAAGCAAAAATTATTAATGGTACTTTAAATATTCTATTTGGTCAAATAATAATCTTTATTTAAATTTCTTGATAAACAAAAAAACACATGTTTTGAGATTCAACAGACCCTTTCTATATAATTACAATGTAATGGTAAATCCTATAGTTGTACAAAATTATATAGGTTGTAAGTTCCGCTTTCAACGTGAATTTTGTATTTAAAGCGAATTTTATTTTTAACTGAATATAAAAGACAGCTATAAACATATTTATGATTATTTCCTATATAGATTAAATTCGCAATATATAACAATACATAAATGAATGAATAATGAAGGTCACCGTGCAACTTCTACTCAATCGATAACTATAAATGAAACTGCTGCACTTTCAATCAGTAAACCACCGATATTTTAAACTTCCATAAATCTATCTATACACGGAGAAAAATGATGTAGGAAAAATTACTATTTTTAATAGTAGCCGTGGGACAGACTCAAATTCGCATGAAAATTACTATAAATTACAGTAAAAATTGCTATTTGTATTGTAAAAATTATAAAGTAATTAGCAATTTTTACTATATACTGCAGTAATTTTTATGTGAAAATGAGTCTGTCCCTCCGCTACAATAAAAAATAGTAATTTTTCTCACATCAATAGTAAATTTCCTACATCATTTTTCTCCGTGTATCCACCCAATACTTCTATATAAAAAAAGTTACAAACCCACCAACCAATGTAAAAACCCACAACAGCCATCCTCCAAAAACAAAACGCTCAAAAATCCCTAACACCGACCACCGCGCATTTTCTCGCACTTACAACAAACCTTCCACGCACCACCATCCTCTACACTCTTCACCATCTTTTCTCCCAGAGAGAAATTTCGTACGTTCACTCGCATGTATGTATATACATATGCGCATCTCGCGCCTGTGGCATTTCCGCTCAACTGCTGCTACGATGCCGTCGTCGTCGTCGTCGTGCTCTGCTGATAGGATCGCCAATTATTCCTCCTCGCGAAGCCATAGGGGCCGCGCGTGCAGCTGTCAATTACCTCTGCGCCTATGGACCATACCTGTGTATGTGTGTATGTATATATATGCAAGTGTAGCAAGCAAGCAAAGTGTTTGTAAGAAAAAATGTAGAGAGGATTTATGATTAGGCGGCAAGTCGTTGCGGAATGATTCATCGGATTCTCTCGATTCGCGCCTCGTGTGTTGTATAGCGCAATCTTAATTTGCTACGGGAAGCGAGGGATTATATAGAGGTCGTGTGTGGTAGTGGTAGCGTGGTCCGCTATGGAATGAAGCGTGATTCAGATTTGTTTATGAGAGCATAGTCGTTTGGTCGGTGAAGTTTTTTATATAGGGTTGTTTGGGTGGGTGTGTATTTAGAGAGAGTTGGAATTCGAGAAATTAAATTTTTTTTATATGTAGCACAGGTCATAGCATATCTGTATAGGATATGACGGTTACATCTTCATTCCAGTATACATTAAATACTTGACATTTATATTTTCCGTTTTTAATTTATGCATTCGAGCCATGACTCCTTCTTACTACGACTCTTGAAGAAAATTTTTCTATGATAATCATTTAATCTTTTACTTATTCAATGAATGAATAGAAACTTTTACTCCGAAACATTTAAAATTTAAAATACTTACCTAAACCTGTGCAGCTATTTAAAAATCACACAAACCGCTCAATTTTTCCACTCACCAAATCTACGTTAACTATATAATACAGTCTACGTTCGCACCTTCTTTTTCGCATTATCAATGCCCTCAACTCTTTCTCTCATCGCAAACATCCATCATTCACATCACCGATCGTTGCGTCCCTATCGTCCCTTTATTTTTCAAAAAGGGACTCGTTAATTCGCGCTTGGTTTTTCGTCCACTCTATACAACCTATACAAGCTACGCATGCATGCGAAAATACGCTTTGCCGATTTGTCCAATCAGGAAGCCAAGCCGAATTAGCACGCGTGCGCATGTTTGCGCTGCAGTTTATATATATACGCGCGTCGCGCTCACGCAAAAAAACTGCCCAACACAATTGAGCGCGTCTCGCTTGCAATTTTGCGCGGTCCAGCTTTAACGCGCACGCGCGATTTTATATGTGTAAAAAAAAAAAAAAGAAGAGGCGAAACGTCGAACTGAACGCACACCGCGTGTTGGCTATGTTGTTGTTTTTTTTTTTTTTGTTCTACGTACGCGTTTTTTGCTTTCCTTCACTCTCTCTCTCTCACTCTCTCTCACTCTCGTGTGCAAGCGCTTTTTTTCGGCAAACTTTTATGCCTTTTAATTGCGAAGCCCCGGCAAAGTTGCACCGGCTTTTATTGCAAATGTTATTTGATATTGGACGCCTCTACGCGCGTGCGCGTTCGCAGTGTGGCTAAAAGTTTTTACTCCGGCGTGTGTGTGGCACAGTAGCGTTTGCTATATACTATATGTGTATATATGTGTTCACGTTGGCACGTTGTATTTGAGTGTAAATACCAATTTGACACGATTCTGCAAACAACGATGTTTTTTGTTTTATCGCGTCGAATTTGAGTTTGCTCGTATAGTGTACGTAGTGTAAATGACGAAAATGATTTTGGAATTTAGTTGTTATCTTAGTAATTTTAGTTTTTAATCTCGATTAAATGATGTGGATGCGCGCTTTAGAGGCAACTATGTGTGTATGTGTGTAGAGGAAAAACATTACAACGGGAATGATAATGCGAATGCATAAACCTTTTAGTATAAGCATAACTCGCGTAATGGTGAAAAGAGAATTTAGTAGGCGCACGCGCGCGCACATTAAACAATATCACGGCGAAAGACCTAAATTTACCGGGCCCTTAAGCAAATGTTGTATCTTTTAAGAGATTTTGTAAATGCAACAGAGTCTGGGTAAAGATTGTACAATAATAGTGTTACAGTGGGCTTTAATAATAAACTAATATGATGCTTAAGTAAATTCAAAATTCTGTGTTGAACGTTTCGTAATATTTTATAACGTGTGCATAGATCTTATACACTATCAAGCGTTGTAAACAATTATATACTAAATTGTCCTCGTAACTCATTTACCTCTTGACTAGACTTTTAAAAAAATGTAAAATAAATTAAAGTAAAGAAACATCATCCAAGGTATTGGATCCATAAAAGTACACAAACGTCAACAAAAATATATACACACCACATTACATACCCTTTGCTTCATCACTATACATATACCTATAACCTACCACTGAGATCAGACCGCGAACTCCTTACACCCCCAGTCCACCTAGACACCCCATGAAAGTTATTCTCCGTATATACCTCCTCTCTCTCTCTCTCTCTCCCCCATCCCCATAAAATATTTATACACTACCTCCGCTCTGCAAAAGTCAATTGTATATAACCGCTAACGAGCGCAGTTTGGGCACTTTAGGCCTCCTCTCTCTCTCTCTCTATCTCTCTCTCGCAAGGTCACCCCTCTCCCGAGAATTTGCATGTCTACCGCCACCCACCCCCTCTCTCTCACTCTCTCTTCCTCTACTGTGTACACGCAGTTTGTTACCGAGCGAGGGCCGCTGCTACTACTGCTACTGCCGCCGCGGCTGCTGATTGCTGATTATTCACAGACGCTAAAATATACACAGGCGCGGATGAGAGAGTGAGAGGGAGAGGGAGAGAGAGATTGTATATAGCAGGCGAGTTTCAACGGCCGAGTCTCGTCGAAAACGCAATTTGCCGATTACATTTGCTCTCTGCGCAAAGCAAAACTCGCGGACGACAGCCGAGTATATATATATATATATATGTGTGTGTATACGTGTGAGGGTGAGTATATGGACTTTTCGTGTGTTATATTGGGAGGAGAAATGGAAAAATCGAGAGAGAACGGATCGAAAAATGAGGGAGTAAATAAACGGGCTCATCAGCGCCGCTCTGTTTGCCTTTCCGCGAGTGGGATGAGAATATACGTATGGGTGTATATGTGCGGGGGACATGCGTGGAAAGATAGGGTTGTTGGCTTTAATGTTGATGTAAGCTGGAGATATTTAAAGTTGTAATTATTTTTTAATTGATCGGTAGGGTGCACGGTAATATTTGAAGGCTTTTATGTTTTTAGAATATTTGAAATGTTCCTCTTCTAAAACAAACCGTAACGTTCTGGATAAGTTTTATCAATTTTCTAAAATTTCTCAATAGTTACAAATCATTCGCAGCTACCATATAGTGGATATTCATTATTTCTTTTTTCACTATTTAAAATTTAAAAAAGAGAAAAATCTCTTAATTTTTGTTAAACAATTTCCTTCTATAATCTATTATAACCATCAACTCTTTTCAATTAACATTTCTCTTCCACACGTAACACAACACACGCTATATAAACTATAAACCTAAACCCTCCGAGACTTAATTCTTCGCGAAAGAAGTCATCATTCGGAATGCACCATAGCCCGGCCAGTTTTTCCCGTCCCACACATTCCTCGCACATTTTTCCAACCGAACACGCCGACATAAGCATACCGCCTACACCCCAACATCGCAACTCCCTCTCCACTTTATCTCCTCCTCCTCTCTTCCTCCAAAAAAAAAAGCAAGAATCGTACCGACAACGCGCTCACCGAATAAAACTCCCGCGTGCGGGCACACAGAACACAATGAACGGATTTATCGCCGACGCACGAGGGAAATCGGAACCCTACAGTAACCTCCTCGGAAAAGCAAATAAGTCGCGGGGGGCCGTTAAGGGACGCCCGTTTTCCGAGAATAATTACGGTCGTTACCGATAATTAGCGCGCACTCCTCTCTCTCTCTCTCACTCTCTCCATTGTGCGTGCATGTATATATACGTATACGTATATATGTATACCTTCTACAGTGTTATGTAACGAGAGATGCACGCCGGCGATTATGGCAAGGATCCCTACGCTCTACCGGTACGATTAATCGTCGCAATTAATCGCCGTATTTTCGCGAATCCGATCCACCCGCGTATTTACCGTCGTCGCTACTGTACGGGTAGGGTATAGTAAAAATTCAAGCTCTCGATATGGGAGAATAGGGGGAGAGCTTCGGGTTGCGCGATGACGCATATATAGAGAGGGAGAGAATCGTGGTTTTTTTTATGGGTGGTAGGGAGAGCGAGAAGGCGTGGGGTTTTAATGGTGAATAATTAGGCTGTTAATTAGGATATCTGATCGGGGATTGCGCAATTAAGAGGCGATGGTGGTTACGCGGTTTTATACACATAAATATTTATGGGGTGTTTTCACTTTGATATAATTTCGAAATTTTCGGTTAAAGAAGTTATTCGAAATAATTGTGGTTAATTTTACGGTAAAGTAATGTGATGTTTAATTAAATTTTGGTATCGTATTTCGTGTATTATATAAAAAAATATTGTCACATTAAATTTAGCATCATTCAAAGTAAATACACGAAAGTTATTTGATGAAGCATAAAGTCAATGTAATTTAACCATGTACCACTCGTTAAATGACGTATATTTTGGGAAATAGCAGTTTTTCAACAACTTCACTACACACTAAGACCCTTACAATGAATATTTAGCCTCGGCAACACCCAATAAATCACTCAAACGAACGACGACAATACCCGTAACACATATACACAGCGACTCTTACCCTGCCTTACGACTCTCGCTGTATACCATTCACCCAGACCATAACTTCAACAATTAAAGACGTTTACAATACCCTCGAAACCCCAAACATCTAGAAAGCCATACCTCACCACTCTTCCTCCATTTCAAAATGAAAGAAAAGTAAAAAAATAAAAATAAAAGAAATTCGCGTACACCGTAAATTTGTCAGCCGGATATTACCAGGCGCGCGCGTACCTATAAACCGTACGTATACGTATATACGTATATATATATATAAACGAGACGACGGCACGTGCGAAATATGTATAAGAAAGAGGCGAGCAGAATTGCGCACGTGCGACGTCTGCTAATATTCGAGAACGCGAAACGCGGCGCAGACGAAACAACCGGCGCCTGGGCGAGTGACGAAAAGCCGGTACACGAGGAAGAGAAAGAGGAGAGTATACGAACCTTTGTAGCGAATTGCTCGCGTTTGCACTGCCGATGAGGAACGGCCTTAAAATAAGCGCCACTGGCGTTACGAGGAGAAAGAGAGAGAGAGAGAGTGAGAGAAAGTCGTAATTTTGGACGAAAGAGAGGGACGCGGTTGAGGTGGTCGTCTTTTGGCGGTTGAGAGGAGAAGTGTAGAGGTATGGGATGGCTGAGGTTTGCTGGGTCGGATGTGTTATGGGATGTCGGAAATTTTGGGTGTTTTTTTTTTTAAAAGGTAGCTAGTTGATGGTAAATTAAAGTGTAAATTTGGGAATTTTATTATACGATATTTTTTGGTGTTGAAAAATGATAAATTTAACAAATATATTGGTTATAAATTTTTATGAGTCATTGTATAATTCACGGTTGTAATAAGTTCAAAGTACAATCGGTAACTAAAATAATAATAAAATAAAAAAACAAAACGTTTCTAAAGTTTTCTTTGACAAAGAAATCGTTGACAAAGAAAAACTTTTGTAGAAAAATCGGTACAAATATGAATTCTCTTAAATATTTATACATTATTCAATAACGCCTCTTACCGATAACTAAAACATCAATACCAAAGAAACGGCGAAACAGATTCAAGTACATTTATAACGTAACGGCGCACGTAATATTCTGTTATTCGAATCTGTACATGTATAGCTAATGAATATGCCAGCGGTGCGGACGTGCGTGAAGCGTCAGAACTACGTGAAACGTTGTGGAGTTCGGACGACGACAGTTATGTTACTTCGATTCGCATTGTATCACGCCATAATCTATCCTGTTAGTCGTTCTACATTGCCTGTAAAGACGGTAATATTTATTAATTTCATATGTAAGTAATAAAATATCTTTTTATTTTAAAATAACGGTAAATGTTTTGAATTTAAATTTTACAAAATAGTTTATAAACTTATTTTTGGTTAAGTTAAAAGTTAAAATATATATTTATTCAAGTTCCAATTATTATCTTTCTTTATCTTTATCACAAATTTATTTAGTTGTGTTTGACAGTATATTATAACTGTTATCATATAACTTTTATTATACTTGTCATTGTTACCATTTTTATTAAAAACATATATTACTTATCTCCAGCTTTGGCCGTGAATTCATTCGCAATATTATCTAGTATAGCAACGTATGTTTTCCTTTTTTGCACAACAAGCAGACAATACAGATTAGCGTCGTAACAAATTTACCGGTATTAAAGTTACGCGTACATTGTTGACACACCAAATAAAATATGGGTCGACATTGTACGTGTATTGAATGAAATGTCTTTAGTGTATCTCGGCGTCTATGATCGTGAAGGTACAACATTGTTACATTGTAAAAATCGCAAGTCTTCCACTTGACTCTGTTAATTTTCTATCAACTGCGTTAATGAACGTTACACAGTGTGGCTAAAAGTAGCGTTTGTAGAAACCCATTATAACCGTCACCAATCGCCACAAACAATAATTTCTCCCTAAAATATTCCAGAATCCCCCTTGAAATTACAATATTTGATTACATCCCCCATACATACACACAATTTCTCCTTGCTCGGATAAAGATCTTAATCCAATTACGTACTTTTTTATCTGTTACAGGTGAGTACCTCGACTACTTCGTTATCACCACATATCTCTCTCGTTCACCCTCGTTGCAGGTAAGTCATCAACCCCTCCGTACCAACTCACCCCCTTGTCAACCACACGAAAGCCATTCGCCCCTCTTTCCCCTATGAAACATCTACAACCACCACGTCGTTGTACATCTGCATACACACACTTATATATACATCCCTATACATACATAGACACGACGACGACGACGACGACGGCCAGACGACGACTGCCTGAAAAATGCATCCACGCAGAGTTGTCCTCTCTGGATCCCCTACGCCACGTTGTGGGTATATACGCGCATGGAAAAAGACTACACGCGTAGAAATTACCAGGGCAAACAGAGAGAGAACGCGTATGTATACACGCGCGCGTGCTCCTTTGACTTCGCGAGAGAGAAAGAGAAAGAGAGAGTGAGAGGACAATCGCGTCTGCGTTTTATTGTCCGCCGGGGAGTTTTTTTTTGCTTCTGCTTCGTTCTTCTTCGTTTTTTTTTCTTCTTTCTTTTTGCGCAGACGTGAGCAAGGGTGAGGGAGATTCTTTGTGCGTAAACGCGCGCGTGCAGTACACCCTCCCCCGCATATGGACCCCGCGGCTGTTTGTTCGCGGAGATAAAGGGTTTTGCGGGTTCTGGAGGACTATGGAGTGAGAGGATACCGTACGGTATGTAGTAGTAGTAGTGTGCGGACGAGGGACTCTCTCTCTCTCTCTCTCTCTAGTCGCTGAATCGAATCTGCTGGAGTGTGTAAGGGGATGGGTGGTATAGCTATGGGTATATGGGGATGCTGCGGTGGATTGATAAGAGGTGAAGGTCTGTCATTTTCTAGGTAGTCGACGGGAGGGGTGGAATATTGTAGCGGTTGAAGAGGGAATGATTGTTGGATGAGATAGTGATGTTCTGGTTCGCCGTAGTAGAAATCTATAATAATTACGCATAATAAATTATTATATTTTGATTCGAGTTAATTTTCCGTAAGATTATACATATTTTTTTATAATGACAATAAGATTCATAAATAAGTTCAAATTCCCCGTATATAAACCTGAATATAGTATTATTTTTACCATCTTTGATACAAAAATTGATCCATCAAATAATAATTTAAATTGTGAATGATAACAATGTATAAGTGCGTATGACAAATGAAAAACTAAAAAAAAAAGATCATTCAATAAAATAAATCAACACATACCCCAATTGTCTACAGAAACCTAAAGTTCTCCAATAATCCTTACAACTCGCTAAAAAGACCAAACCATCTCCTCAATTCCCTCTCTCTCTCTCCTCTTCCTCCCTCTATACGCACAGCACTACAATCGTCTCACCTCTCACCACCTTCCCATCCTCTCTCTCTCCCGTGAATTTCCTCGCGCGCATGCCGCTTGGGGGAGAATCAAAGGTAGCGGCAATAGTTTGTCGCGGGCGCACGTGAAAACCTTATTTCAACCCCCTTCTCTACTCTTCTCGGCTGATGTTACTATATAGCGTTTTCTCCTCGCTGTATAGCGCGCATAGGAGCCAATAAAGGCGCAGCACGCGCGCGAGCGCAAGATGCGTGCCGTGGTACCTCGTCTGAATAATGCATGCGCACACCGAATGTGTATGTGTATGTGTGTGTGTGTGTGTTGCGAGTCTGCAAGCAAGTACGCGGGGATTGTTCGCAACGTGGTTCCTATCCTTTTTCCAAGAGCGTGTGTACGCGTACATATATACGTACGTACGTTCGTACGTCTTTTCGAAAGCTGCTGATTCGAATTTCACCGGGTGAGGGGTTGGTTATGGTGCGTTGAAGAAGGTATAGCTGCTGAGGCGTCGGTACGTTATTAGGGGCTTTTTTGAAGGAGATTTATGAGTTTGCCAAAAGGAGGGTGAAGACTGAGGTTTATTGGTTTGTAATTTGTTAGGTTGATAAGTTAGTGAGATATGTATAGAACTTACGGGGGTATAGGGAGGCTGAAGAATTGGGTTTTTTTATGGTTTTTAGAGATTCAAGAGTGTTAATATTATTCGTGAAATTGATGCTTTTCGGTTGAGTCAGATTATTAACTAGAAATATTACTTATAAAAGTCACATATCTACATTGAATAAATTTATAAATTATATAAACTATATACAAAAAGGTTAATATTTCATCTGTATAAATAAAAATTCACCCACAACGAAATATTTCATCCCGCACACCAACGAAGTAAATTATTCGCTAAATAATAATTATCAAACCATCATCCAGTCACACTTTTCTGCTTAACAATTAAAAATTTACCTCGTTAATCATTATCTTTATTCTACACCGCACTCACCCACAGTATGTATTTCCCCAACACTTATCTATAACAATATTTCGCGCGAGCTGCGTATTGAATATACCATCCAGCCATTACCCACTTCTCCCCTCCCTAATTAAACCTAAACTCTTATCAATTAAAGTAATTACACACTCCTTACACCGCACGCTCGCACGCGCAACCAACAGCAGTAGTAGTAGCAGCAGCAGCAGCAGCGGTATATACTATATATACATCTCTCGGTTCGCGCAACGTCGGTTAAGGTGCAAAACCGTCCGCAACTCGCTTACACACCAACACACATATATATACATACACTTGCTTCAACTCGCACGCACGCACGAGCGTCGACTTATTTCGTATTCCCCTGCTGTGCGGGATTCGCTAAAGGCGTTCGTGCGCGTCGCGTCCGCAGTTGCACGGCGTCGGCAGCAACGACGACGACGACGACGACAATGAAGAAAAGGCAAATACGCGTACGCGTATGAGCGCAGAATGAATTATCGTACAGTAAAGAGAGAGAGAGAGAGGAAGAGAGAAAAAGAGTCGATGGATGACTTATTTATAAAGGGTAATGCGTACCAGGTGGGAAGTAGCGCGTGTGACGTGAGGGTGGCCACTGTAATGGGGTTGCAACGCTTGGCTGCGCGAATCGACTGAAAAAGGGAATGCTTGAGTGGTTTTTCATCGTTTTCTTTTCGTTAATATTTTGCAACCAAACTGCGAATGATTACAGAACGCTTCGTATTTCTTTTTTTTACCTCTGCAAGTATATATCCGGTATGAATAACGTATAGCGACGTTTACAGAACGTTTTTTTTCTATAGCAGTGACGATAATAACAACGACAACGACGACTTGTCAGATCATCACGACAAACGAGATCTTTGTACGTTCAATCCGGCGACGTAGTATTCGACAATGAAGCGTCAAAACAAGAGCAAAACAAACCAATCGCTCATATTATATCCGCAGCCAAAAGGGAGCAGCAAAGAAATAAAAGCTTTACATATATATAGTTTGCATGTCGAGAGAAAGGGGCGCGAGAGTGAATGCGACCGCGCCTGGAATGTTCCAGCTCGAGCTACTACTATACGTGTCGTGATGAGTGACTATATACTCATTCAGTCGTGTCTGTTGCTGTTACACTGTCCGTTGGATGTCCGAGTCGATCGGATCTCATGTGCTAGCTATAAGGATTGTAAAATTTTCAAAGATTCACACATGTGGTAGTTAAGAAGTAGGATACGTATAGGGATTAGTGCAAGGTAGACGAGGAAGGAGAAGAAGATCGAGAGTGAAAATAAGCATTTTCACGCGTGACTGAACTATATATACTGCTAAAGGTACGGTTTTTTTAACTGCTTGGTTGCTCGTTTTGACGCATGTGTTCGACCGTGATAAAGAATTAGTAACAGCTGGTTTGTACTTACCTTGTTTCGAGTCATTTATAGCTTTATCGAACGTAATTATTTTGTTTTATCTTTATTGTTATAATACCTTGGTACAAACAGCAAAATAAATAAAAAGAAAAACATTCTATACTAACGTAAAATAATGACCCGCATACCATCATCCAGTTAAATAACTAAAATTCCTCAAAATTTCACCTTCCCATATCCGAAAATATTCCAAAAAGTGAACACGAGAGCCGATCCACGATTTCTACCATCCTTCCCCCCACAATTGGCACTCGGCATGCATACCTCGAAAAACCGCATCTCTCGTTCACGCTTTCTCTATCTCTCCCTCTTTCTCATTCACCTTCCTCCTAGTATACGTCTGCGCACGCGAGAGACCTGGCAAACTATCTATCCTTCGGCCTCTCTCCCTTCTCTTTCTCGCGCGCAAATATTTGCGATAACTCGCGACCGGATAAATAGCGAAGATCGAAACAAGACGCAGCCTCCTCTCTCTCTCTCTCTCTCTCTCTCTCGTTCACTGTTTCATTGACTCTTCGATTACTCACCGTCTGATGCACTTGGCGAACAAACAGTTCTGCTGTATATGCGCGCTACGACGCCTTCTATTATATACGCGAGAGCGCGTGTGAATTAGTTGCGTTGTAAATATACCACACGTGATATGTTCGAAGGCAAAGTTCTAATATACAGTGGTTAGAAGATTCTTTTAAGAAGCGATGGATATGTATATAGATTACGAGTTTTTTTTTTTTTGGAAAATCTAGGAAGCAGAGGGTCTGGAATGTGAAAAGGAACGTCGATGGGTACGAAAATTTTGGAGCGCTTTTTGGTGAAAGAGGGAGAACTGAAAATGAAACGGAAAACTGACTGACCAATATATGTGTGAAGCCTTTTGATTCAATGCGTGGTTTTCGTGGAAAAAAAAAATATTTGAAAAAGAAAGTTTCTCCGCATAGTAACGTTTGATGCCAGAAAATTGAGAGTCAGAGTTTTGAGGAAAGCCTTCGAAATTTTACGAAAATTTGTTTACAACCTCACAATGAGTGTTGCTGACCTAGTTTGAGTTTCGGTCGAAAATTATCTCTAGTGTTTGGTAAAAAAACGAAAAAATACGGAGGAGAATTCGGGATTTTAATTGAGCGATGTGGAGAGCAAACTAAATTCAGAAAAATAAAATTTGTTCGAAGTATCAGTGCTCCGATTTTTGATGAATATTAGTTTTATAAAAAATAATCTCTTTCAACATCAGTTTTTAATCAAAACCCCGATATTTATTATTTTTCAAATTTTTTTTTCGGTTGTTCTAAGAAATGAAAAATATTATTTTAAAAAAATCAAATTAATACCATCACAACAGCTCAATTAATTATCGAAACATCATCATACAAAAAAAAAATGTCTTCTCCGATATCTCAAAATCTCTGCTCAAGTCGTCGCTCTGTGAATTAATTCCATCATCTCTTCTTCCTTGCTCCTCAACTTTTTCACCTTTTCTTTCTCTCTTCCTTTCTCGCGTAACCCGCTGCAACCGCGTAATTAATCCATCCGCGCGGGCGACTCTCACCCTCTCCTCTGTTTACAGGCGCCATAAATATACAAATATCTCGCATTCTTCTTAAATATTCAATTTATAATCCAGCAACACCACCACCACCACCACCACCGCCATGCTTTTCATAAATATTTAAGGGACGCTCGCGCGGGTAATCCGCGGAAGTTGCGCTCGGCGCTTTTTAATTAGCGTCTATTTGCGTAATATCCCCGCGCGCGCGCAATGGCGCGGCGAGTTAACGAGGAGGAGTCGGTCAACGCCGAAAATTCCAGAGGTAGAGAGAGAGAGAGAGAGAGAGAGAGAGAGAGAGAGAGAGAAGGAAGTCGAAGGAGGAAGAGGGAATTAAGGCTTGTTTTGTTTGTTTGTCCGTGAGATTGCCTGGAGTCGCGCGCGAGTGTTGAATTGCGCGCGGATAAAAAGTTTAATTATGGGACGGGGGGGCACAGGAGGCTATGCATTTCTCGAAAGGATTTTCTCGACGAGTCCGGGTAAAATAAAGACTTTGATTACTATATTATCAAGAAAAATGCTAATAGTACTGGAGAGAAATTATATACAAGAAAATCATTTAATATTTCTGGATTCTTCGTACTACTGAATAACAAAGTTTATTTTTTCGAAGAAACATGGCTTTAGATTGAACTGTTATAATACTTTTACCGGGAAATTTAAAGTCTTTATGATAAAATTACGTTGAAATTGCGAGATATTTTCACAAAACAAAGTTTCATCCTCTTGTCGTGCTTTCATTTCAAGCGTAACTTGTCCGATTAACGAAGAACTAAACGAATCATGTAAAACTTAGACAAACAAGCTCACGAATAACAGAGAAAAAACAAACAAATCTTTTGCCCGAAACTAACGCTAATATATTCCGAAGACCGAAAAATCTACATCACCCAATCTTATTAAAAACCCATCTTCCCGTTCAACAGCTTTACAAGCTTAGACACGCGAAAGAAAAAGACGAGAAGAACGTGAAGAATCCAAACGCGAGAGATAAGCAGCCAATTATACCTACGAGGCAAATCCTCTCTTTCTCTCTCCAAAACCTTTTTGTCGTCGTGCTACGTGAATAAATTCATTTCGGACGACAATCTCGATGATCTAATCGGCGCGTGAGTCGTAGGATTTCGGTTGCCTCTCTCTCTCTCTCTTTTTTTGTGCCTTTATTGCCGCTAACGTGTTTTTCATCGTTAGCTACGAGGAGCAGAAATTTACGCTGTAACGACGCGGTTTAAGGGAAGATTACCGTAGCGGTTAGGCGTGAGAGGGAGGATGGGGGATGATAATAATTTTCGCGAGAATTGACGCGGTTTATTAATGGATGCGCGTGTACCTATGGTGATAACGTAAATCACACGGGCTGCTACATGTTGTTTTAGTGATAAAGATGTTAGAATAAAAGAATTTATACTGTATTTGGACGATTATACGTTATCTTTGTAACATAATAAACGTTGAATGTTATGAAAAGATATTTGTTGGTGCTTTCATAACTTTCAATGTCTGTAATCTTATGTGATAATACAGATCTGCCATCGCTTCCGAATTATTTCGCGAATTACAGTTACGGCTGGGTTATACGTATAAAAGTGGAAAAACAACTTCTTTTTACTACAATGTTCTACAAGAAAAGAGTAGTCCAAAATTAATTTCATTGAATGACTTTCATTAACGCACGTACCGTAAACATTTATGTAAATAAACCAAACAGAGGCATGTTATATTTTATCATCTATTATCTATCGAGGTAAGAGCTATAATTACTGTGCCCTTGAAACACTTGATAGAAAAAAATCAACAAGTAAAGCATCTGATATTTATCGCACATTATATTACTTATTAAACTATTCTTACAATGATCAATAATTGTTATACAATTGGAATAATTTGTCTTGTACAAAAAGAAACAGAAGTCACAGTAATTATAGTACCTACTCCAAATATCTTAATCGCTATCTAACAAAATATAATTCTAACAAATATAAAAAAAGAACATATCATTGATTTATTACTAGCCCTCACTATCAGCACCAAAATTTACCCAAATACTTTTGTCATACCACGCTGCTAGCATCCCCTAATCACAAAACACCTCTCTTCATCCCTTCCATTAACTTTAACAATTTATTTTACTAATTAACGTCCCCGCTTTATTACAAGCTCTTTAATTTACTCCAGATTTGTCATTTAATTATATCTTGCAGTTCACCTCTGCCTCTCGCTATTCCTTTTTTTTTTCGCGTAAGCCCTGTGCTGTTCGCGCGTCTCTGTGTCTCCGGTACTCGCCGTGCAGCAGTATAACGGCGTCAACGGCAGCGCAACGCTCACACAAAGCCTCCCCAGCGCCAGCAAAGGCCGAAGGAACAACTGATGAACGGGGGCGTCTCTCTCTCTCTCTCTCTCTGTTGCTTTTCAGCTAGTAGTGACTTGCGGAAATCCAGCTCAAAGCTAAAATGAAACTGTTGTACTTCGTTCTGATCCTTGTAGTCATGGTTACTGTTCAGCGTGAGTTTCCAGTTACTTTCTTCTTGCGTTGCTCTCAATATTGAGAATTATAGCTTTCTTATGTAATTTTTTTTTTTTTTTTTTTTTTTTGTACTTCTCGTGTATAAACTTAATGGAAAATCGTAAGATGTAAAAGTGGAAACAGAATATCAAAGTAAACGAAAAAATTCATGTTTGTTGTGATGTTGTCCACTTTTAATTATTAATGTTTGATAAAAGAGATTTATTATTATCAAAGTGTTTTAAAGAGAATGAATTCTTGACTATATACGCCAGTGTAATAATATCATTTATTTTGTTACAGCGGCGTATGGTAAACCATGCAATAATTTCCAAAGGATTTTCTGCGATTTAAAATGCATTCTCAGTAATAACGTTTGCATAGGCGGAGATGGAATTTTTAATTATACATGCAATTGCAAAATACCAGAATAAATGTATTTTTATTAAATAAAAGAATGAACATATGCATTTTAACTAACGAGTGGTACGTACCGCTGGGATAATGTATTTTCATGAAATTCCGGTGTATGCGTTATGCCAAAGATTAAAAATAATGTTTACAAACAACTTTGATACAGAGGCTGAAGAAAAAATGATATACTAATACAAGTGTTCAAAAAACATCTTGCGTTGAGAACATCGCATCATTCGTTCGCAGTATATGAAAATAACAACGAAAGTAAATAAATTAAATTATCATTTAATGAAACCATATAAGTGAAACTTTTGTTGACAAATACATCAAATGATGTATAACGTAAATGTAAAATAAAATATTTATGTTACATAAAATACCAAAATTATTTTATTTCAAAGTTGAATTTCCATTATAACATACTAACATCAAATTCAAATAGTTTTAAAAATATTCCACGATTTTACTCAATATTAAAATGACAACAGTATGCATTGTAAATAAAGAACAATACTATTCAACCGTTAACAATAAAATATATTTGCATTTATACATATCAATAAATAACATGACAATTAACAAAATCCACGTAACCCGGATTCCTCGAAATCCCGATATCAATCACAATCAGCCCATATTTACAGTTTCACCAGAACCTTACGACGTATACACCAGCACATGATTCCCCAGGTGCGAACGGCAAATATCTCAAAGTGCTAATCAAACTCCCCCTACAAAGCAACAAAGCTCGAAAAAAACTGCATTCAATTCAAATTCGATCCACACGTGCCGTCGATCTCTCTCACATCCGTTCCACAAGAGAGAGAGAGAAAAATGCGTCGTGCAACACCTAATCTCACGGCCCAACCGCCTCCAAAGTCAAAGCTCTCTCTCTCTCTCTCTCTCTCTCTCTCTCTCTCTCTCTCTCTCTCTCTCTCTCTCTCTCTCTCCCCCTCCGCACGTATATACATATATACATATATATATACACACGCAAATCCTGCCGAGATAAATTATACCGTCAGCCATCTTTCTCTCTTTCTCCCGCGGCAACGACTGTCACGCGGACCCTTTCGAATTAAGGGCTCGGAGTGAGAGAGAGAGGGGGAGAGAAAAAGGCGCGCAGAGAGAGAGAGAGCTGGAGAAACCGCAAAAGCCGAATCTTTAATTGTATTATCTTACTCCTCGCGGCGCGTCACTTTGCATCCGATGGGAACGCGATGCGGGCGAGGAAATATATATACGCGTGTGAGGGAGAGAGAGAGAGAGAGAGAACGACGGACGGCTCGTTAAGCGCGCGTGGATAAGACGTATACGCGCGCGGTCACGGAGAGAGAAAGAGAGAGAGCGATAGGATCCGAGAACACGTTTGCGTCTCGCGCGAGCGAGTGAGTGTCTTTGCTCGTTTTTCGCAATTTTGTCGCGGCCGCCTTCGATCTCGCGTCGAGCTCGTCGTCGTCGTCGTCGTCTCCGCTTCTTTGGCGAAGGAGTTTCTTCTTTCTTTTTTACTAAGACGACGAGATGTGTGTTTGGATTTGAGGTGAGGTTATAGTGGACTGGGTTTTTTTGTTCGCGAACGCTGGGTTTTGACAAATGATCTTGATAAATTTGTTAATTATTTTTTTCCAATGTTTTGGGATTGTATCGGTATGAAGTTTTGCGGTTAGTATATAGTGACATGTAGCGATGTTGTTTTTAAAAAATAAAAATATTACTGTGCGTAGGTAATCCGTATAAAAAGGGTCCGCGTAAAAGGTAATATAATCCTCAAAAATTAATACAATGAACGGTTTATTAACGTGATTTCAAATTGAATTGATGAGAAAATTTTTTCATTCCCCAAATGGTTAAACCAGAAATACATGTTGAATATAAAATACATCGAAGTAAATATCTAAAATTTCCTATTTTCTACTAAGACTATACTATTACTACTTATTACCACGATACGCACCGCATTCATCAAACAACCCAATCTCCAAATATGCAGTACAGAACATTCCAGCACTCTCACCTCGTCGCACAGTATACTTCTCTTGCCATCCAACATGCCGAATCATCGTCACCCCGTCACTTACTCCCGACCTCACTCTCTCTCTCTCTCTCTTTGGCCCTTAATTCGCGTCGCAGCATTTCTCTTCTCTCTTTCTCGCTTACTTACTCGCGCTCGCTCGCCTCCTTATCCTTTCTCCCTCCCCCTCTTTCTCTCTGTACTTTAGAAGCCATCCATCTTGCCTCGCGCGACTCGACGACGTTTTATTCGGCGTCATTCTCCCTTGGCTGCTGCTTCTGCTGCTGCTACTACTACTGCGCTTTTTCGGCGGCTGCTGCTGAGATAACGCAAGAAGAAGAGAGAGAGAGAGAGAGTCACACTGATTGTCAGCTCGGGGACGACGACTCGAAGGCTTTCACAAGCCTCGTTTCCGCGAGTCCGGAGACGACGGGAGGGAATTCGGCCGCGTTGTTTGTACCTCGGGAAAGTGCAGCATTTTTGTACACGGGGGAGCTGCTGGGTATATGTTAGTGTACGATGTGTTTTGCATATACCACGATTCCACGAAGGTGTATGTAATGGTTTCGTTCTGAAACAAGAATTTATGTTCTTTAACTTTACCAAGAAAAGTAAAAGGAAAAAAATTTTTGTTTTTTCATTCGGTATTATTTTTCTAAAAAAATGTTCATCCCTAAACTATCGTCCAATCGATTAACAACTTCCATAATAATTATTACAAGCCAATCAACGTTGTAATCGTAAATATTAAAAACACCATACATACGAACGTTGTAACTACTCAACACTTGATAGGATTAAATCCCTATTTACAATAACGAAATCAACAGCCCTCGTCAAAAATCCAGCATCCACAGCCACTTCGTCAATA